>JAPMOR010075101.1:20350-59566 GCA_026543865.1 Argiope aurantia
ATATATATATATAGTTTATTTTGAAATAAGTGACATAAGTTGGCTCAGAAAGGGAATCTTAGAATCACTTGTTAATTTTTTAAAAATCCAAATGAATAAGAATTTTATCATTTAACAAGCAAACAGCTAACAATATTACTTATCTCAATTTCCCAAATTTTATATTAGAGGAAAAAAACAATTTTTTTGGTATCAATAATAATTATTGAAGATTCTTTTTAAATTGAGTGCGAGATTTCAGGCCATATGCAATATTCATTAATTTAGGAGAAACCTATTTACATTCGTCCTCCCATGAAATCTAAAAATTAAAATGAGGGGTGTTTCTGTTAATAAAAGACGCATTTGTTCTTTAAAAATATTGTTATTGTACTTAAAAACCGGAATTAATGGTATATTTTTATTAATAGTCTTTTGAAGTCATTTTACAATATTCATTAAAATTTTTGCATGTACTAAAAGTAACTGCATGAATAGCCAATGTTGCTATATATTGCATTAATTAATGTTTGAGACTATAACGCTTAAAAGAAGCTCAAAAAAATATAAAGGAATTCAAGATATCATTTACACCAAAATAATCTCATTTTTACTGCAAACGTATTTGCAAAGTATTTGAACAATAAATATAACAATCTAGAATTAAAACGTTGCATACAAAAAATATCTTACATCATTATTGTAGAAGTTATACTATAATGGCTTCGTATTTTTTATGGAATTTCAAAGATATTTATCTCCAATCTCTCTAGTTTCCAAAAACTAAATAAATGCAATAAAACAGAACATTAAATTAAATATTATAGGCTTCATAGATATATGTCAGGGTGCATGAACAGAGTGATGTTAATTGTGGCAAGTCAATGCGAACTGAGACTCGACCAGTAAATATGCATGTATCCAAATTTCAGCACCAAAATTCAATTGATGTTTAATTGATAATATTGGATATTGTTTAAGGTCACTGTGCTTGCGATCGGTGAATTACGAATCTATAATACTATTTCTCTGCACAATTAGTCTGACTGTAGAAAAGATAGTTTAACGTACAAGGTGTCCTTGAATACATGGAACGAGTTATAAGATTATGTAAAATACATATAAAGTAGCTTTTTTGTATAGAAATATGGGCTCGGAGATGAAAAGTATTGACAGAAAAAACAAGAAATGCAGAGGAAATGAAAAAAAATGTTCTTTATTTACTTAATATTTTTAGAGCAGACGATATATAAGTTAGTGATAAAGATGAATTTCCAGAAATAAAACTTTGGATAGTTATGGTGGCTTATTAGTTTACTTTACTAAATCATCTTCAAAACAATTTTATTGGGTTTGAATGGCATTATGAGTATTTCAAATAATTCTTTGCTATTAGAGTATATTGTTGCATGGTGGAGTGATTTATGCTCTCGAAAAATGGACATGAATCTTATAACTTATCAGGACTGTAATTTGTACCATGAACACTTCTCCAATGGGACGAAATAAGAACACAACATTTTTCCACATTTACAAGTTAGAGCGATTTATTTCATATTAAGAAACTAGATGCTGATCACACGGTCCTTCTTATTATCTCCACCGAACTTTTCTTTACGACTCCACATTGCAATGCAAAAATGTTTGTTTATACTTATTTCACCTAATATTAAAGTTTGGTCCATTAATTCAGCGACATAGTGTATATTTTAAATATGCTTAAAGGATACTTGATCGATAACCATCGGTCTTTGTAATAAACTTGGTGTCATGGAAAAGAATTAGAGGACAAGAAAATGCTCAAAAGTGAGAGAATAAAAGTGATATCTTTATTTGTAACGAAGATGTCAGATTCTTCTAGAAACTTCTATATCCTCTCGCGCATGATATGTAAGGGAAAACGCAGACAAGAAAGACAGTAAGTTGTGTGGATTCATGGTTTCAGAAGTGTTAATCGCAAATTTTCTTTGATAGCTGCTAAGTTTTTTAAACTGTTGATTTCTGCAAGTGCTGCTTTTATGTATCTTCGTATATATTTGGTTATTAATATTTTTGCGTTTTATTTGAAATTAAGTATATATATTCTTTATCGGACTTATTAGGCTCTTTACTATTCACCTACAGGATGGATTTTCTGAAGCAATGTGATAAATCTATTTACTTCAAAATAGGGCCGGCGTCCTGGCATAGGGGTAGCGCGTCTTCCTCGTGAGTCGTCCGGGTTCGAGTCCCGGTTCGGGCATGGTTGCCCTTCATTTGTTCTATCTGTGAGATGTGTGAATGTGCCCCCTTTAAAAATGGGCTGTGCAAGCGAATGTGATGCGTGAGTAGCAAAATCGTACTCTTGGCCCTAGTTTTCGCTACTAAAATAAGAGACGTTCCCTTTCGGCTTAAAATCGTTGATTTCAAATCAGCGGGCTTACCTATGGCAAGTGCCATTGGAAACAACAATAACAACTTCAAAATAGGTACAGGTATTGTCGCAGGTACAGATCATAAATAAAATATTAAATTTATAATAAAAATCCTTTATATTGCTATATTACTTTTTTAACATACGTTTGGAGAATGAAAAAATCTTTAGTAAGTTTAAATGAGTTGAGAGTTTTTTTTAAAAAAAATAACATCAAGCATACCACTAATATCCAGTTGTTCTAACCAAGTCCATAATTATATTCACGAACATTTTCATAAATTTTGATTTTAAAGAATGCAATATATATTATTCTATCTGAAAGTGAGTTAAATTAAAATAAAAGAGATTGTGCCATTCAATGAGCTATAAAACTTAATAGATGTCTGCCGCTTTTAAGTATGAGTAAGACCCAACACAAATCCCGCAGTTGACAATTATTTTATATTCTTTCCTTCAGATGTTTCTAAAATGAGCTCGGTTCCTTGGTAGTAGCTAACGATATTTAAATATCTACAATTTCATTTTAGAACGCATTTTTGCAGAAGCATTAATGTTTCTTGAAACTGAAAGGTAATAGGCAATCTGTATTGCACATTCGTTAATATGAGCTTAAGTTCGAACATGCTTAAACAAGTTTTCTACGTGATGTTTGCACTGTCTTGCTTAATGTTTGCTTTGAATGTTCTAATTTTCTTCGAGATAACTGCACGAAATGTTCTAGTTCCGAAACCATTAGGAGTTTATGAAATAGAGAAAATATTTATCATGCACAGATAAGATTTCTTTCTGATTTTATATTAAGATATTCATGCTTGGAATAATCAAAAATTAATATTTCTCCGTGATTCTTATATCAAAAACAGCGTATATTTAACAAATGACTATTTGGAATGTCATCAAAACCATTTTTTCAAAGTAATTAATTCTGTCACTAAAAAAGAATGTCTCATTTAGTCAGCGAACATAAATGTAAAAGCAAATAATATATGAATGCGTATAAAATATACTCATCGAATTTTATATTTTACAGACGAGCATGAAAAAGTAATCCAATCGAAAGACTATATTTAAATATAAGAAGAATACATAAGTAAATAGACCGTGCAGCTTAAAATTTGCAATTATAATGCTATAAAAAATCTTTCAGACATGTGCACTTTTTTCATTTTTATTAAGTTATATTTCATTGCATATTATTGAGCAATTTGTGAATGAATGTCTTAATTCAAATTTTGCGACTGTTTATCCTTTTATGTAATTTTTTTTTAAAATTACTAAAAATGAATAAAAATTCCAAAATAGAAACACTCATTTGAAAATTTATTTTAGAAGGATAGTTTGTTCGATTAATGAGATCTATTAAGGTTATTTTTAAAATGATATTTTCACTGTTCCACAAAGCAGTTTGCAATATGTTTTAAATTTATCAAATTTCGTTACAACTCAATAATTCTTCATCTAGTTATTACCAAATAATGAGATAAAGTCAATCCAGTATTAAAAATATAAGAATGGCCCCGATATAAAGTGCAGAGGTATGAAGAAGGAACATATAATTTTATAAATTAAAAGAAACTAACATTAATATTCAAACAACTGCCCCTTCATTTCAGCAACAGGTCAATGTGCTTATTGTAGGATGATTCAGGTTATAGACTGAAATCCTAAATTGTTTCTTTTTTTTCTTCGTAATGCGAATAAAAAAGTTTTCCGAGCAAATGTTTCTGAAACGATCAAAAGTATGATAATCACATGGTTACAAATCCGGGTAGTAGATTGAGTTTATGTGAAGGAATTTTTGTAGGACTGTCTTGGATTTATGTCATCATTCACTAACATGAGAAATCACCAATCTGCTGTAAAAGAAGGCAAAGCTGTTCAATTTTTCATAGTTTCGTGAGAATATCAAAGCATTGCCCATAACTAATTGTGTAGTTTCATACCAAGGAAGAATACCAAGAAGTTGCTTAGAGTATTTGAAGAAGAATTTTAAAATAACATTCCTTGCAGTAAACATTGCTTTAGATTTTAAAGATGAAGATAGAATGTGCTTCCATATTCGTTCACTGCAAACTCTTTCTCTTTTGTTCAGGTTTGTAGTGGTGCCATTTCATAAATGTAAGCATTTTTGCTAAAACGAGTAAAATATCGCAGACGGAAGCATATTCATTGCTTCTTGTGATCAAGGGTAAGATATTTTGAAATACAACTCGAACACACTTTGCTGTTGATATTGATTGATTGTACATTCCTTTCACATAAGCTAGTTCATGTACAGATAAAATGGATTATAAAAATCACAATAATACATGTTCAATGTTTTTTTACCAATCATTAATCCATCCAGGGACACCTTAAAATGAAGATGTGAAGTTTCCGGCATGGTGCTTGGTTCTCACCACCCTGGAAGGTGCACGAAAATATGGGGGTCTGGAATTTCCCATCAATGACGGGACGTACTTCCTTAGGGAAGGGTTGTATCGTCACCGGTGATGTACGATAGGGCTCAACTACAGTTCCCGCCAGTGTTGCTATCCGGTTATTCAGTTTTTTTTATTTGTTTATCTTCGAGTCAATGATATGACTTTAACAATCATTAAATTCATTTAAAATTGTCACCCTCGAATAACCGAATCAGCTTTATGCTTAAATTGGCCAATTTGTTAATAATGAATGATCCTAAATTTGATATTATTGTATATCAGATGGTGTCATACTATTCCGCATTTCATTTGTAGAACCTTACGCATAAATTGATGCATATTTAAAATAAAAATTTTTTAGTATAATAACACATAGAAAAATTATTAATTTAAACTATTATTTCACGGTTGAAATTGAAATGTATAGTATGCATCTTCTGCTATTCTTCACAAGTAATTGAAGGAGGCGGAAGCTATTATTAAACGTTTTATTGTGGTTTAATTTTTAATGTAAAGGTTTTAAATACGAAGATAATAATCTAATATATATATCCATATATATATATAATCGAATTTTTCCTCAGTGACCGAAATTTTTTACTAAATGATTTTAGACTATGATATTCTGACAGGAATTTTATTAGACACGTGTAGACTTAGGAGAGGGAAATATAGGTATCTTTAAAAGAATGTTCCAAAAATTACAGATTTTTATCCCTTTACTCAGAGTACGAGAACTTGCAAAGATACGCCTTTTTAGAGAGCGCATGTAGCATCAGTTAAATAAAAAGGTCGATTAAGAGACCATTCCAGAATGAAGTTAATAGGGATTAAATTAAGATAAAAATTATGTAATTAATTAAGTTTAAATTAGATTTATATATATATATATATATATATATATATCACAGTTTAATGTTGTATATTTTATTCGATTATTCATTCCTATTATTGAAAATGTTAACGAAAATCTGGAAGCATTTGTGAAGAATCCTTCATTCTCATTATTCTGCATTTTAGCAATTGATGATTATATTTAAAAAAAATAAATATTATTTTATTCTAACCAATTTTCTGAAGTCCCGACCAATTATAGTCATTGGGCATTTTCAATTTACGAAGAGGAAAGAAATATTTTTATCGGAGAAACTTTTTTTCCTGCTAAAATCTTAAAAAGGAAAGGTAAATACAAACTCTTTTCTCCTTCCCGAGATTGAATAATCAATCAGTCGCACCAAGACTCAAATGTTGAATTTTCTAGTTCTTCTAAAATTGTTCTTTCATTTTTAAACCAACCCTTTGATATTCAGATATTTCTTATTGAATTTAGTGTTTGAAAATATTCCAGTTTTCTCCAACCTCGAATATATTTATTTTCTCTTAACTTTTCAGATAAAAATGCTAAATATGTATCATTTTACCGAAAGCACCTGAGAAATGTGATGTTAAGCTAATAAAAAAAGAAGGTCCTCCAACGCAAAGGAAAATAAACGCCGAACCAATCGATAAAATAACATAAAACGATACAGACATAAAAAACAAGATTTAGGTCGAAAAAGGAAAGAAAAACGTTATAAAATTCGGCAATCCACGATTTACTGTTACGAGTGCTCAATAAAATACAAAGATGCATTCTTCTCATATATCACTTTTATGTTTTTGAAACTGAAGCCTCTGCTATGCAAGACAAGCCTGGAGGCGATTCGAATAATTTTTCTTTCTCCCTTACTGTTTAAGTCGGAGTCACCGATGCAAGTTGCAGTTAAATAGTGTTAGCTTCCTTCATAAAGAACCACAGGTTTCTGTATTAATCATTTAAATGGAATCGTTTTATTAATAAGATATTTTATTTAATTTCTAAAGATAAATAATTTTTTCTGACATTTTTAGTGAAAGAAAAATATAACATGGGAATTAGATAATGTAGTTAATAGATCTATTAGGAATTAAATAATAGATTTATTAAATGTTCTTAATTCAAATGATGAGTGTGATTGCATTTCTTTATTAAATAGTGAATTGCGATAAAATGCTGAAATAAATGTTGTTAATCATTATAAATAGTTACCAACGACTTATTTAAAATATAAAACCTGAATATTTTGTATTTTGCCGTGTTTCTTTAATTCAGGATCAGTGATCCGCGTTGTATCAAAATAGAGTTAGTCGGTATTAAGAAGCACATATTGTTTAAAAAACTTCAGAATTACAGGTTTTAATATTTTAACAGAATTGACATTTTAACATTAATATTTCATATTTTATTTTAATTTCCAGTTTAAAGATGTGTCACCTTAAAACTGAAAATTTAAGATTAAATAAAGTTAATTGGTTTTATGAGGCAAATATTATTTCAAATCAAAATAATTTCAGTTTTTTCATATCGATCATTTTAATTGAATCGCTTCATTACGAATTTTATTCAGTTTTATGGAATTTAAATGATGAGTCATTTTAAAGGTGGATCGATTTTGATTATAAGCAGAATTTATTAATAATACGAAGTGATATTATTGAAAGTGGTTTGAAGTCAAGAATGTTATTTATCTCTTCAGAAATTATATTAATCTATTCATTAATCTTAAAAAGTACATTTTTATTTTTCACAAATTGAAAAGATAATTACTTTATTGGTGTTCGTTAGAAAATATTTGTTTCTTTAATGATTTGGATCAAATTTTATATTTATATAAGGTTTTGCTTTTTAAATTATTTATTCCTGAATAAAAAACGCAATTTTCATAGACACACACCAAAAAAACAATAACATTTTTTATGATTTACTCTTACGGGATTTTTCTATATGCTGACAATGTCCTATTGCACCATCTCATAAATTTTTGTGGTACTTACATTGCTACGATAGGATGCGGTAGGATCTACTAGTACCTCAAAATTTTATAAGATGGCACTATATACGACTTCTCGAATACGAATGTGTTCTGCACGCGTCCGATAGCAACAATACAATTATTGTATTAACCAGCCCGAGTAACAGGTTAAATGAAGGGCATTCATGATTTTTTTTATTTAAATGTCCAATTTATGTGTAAGATTCCGGTGTAAAAATATTCATATGTAACTAGTACGTAATTCGTATTTAAATATTTTCACCAAAAATGTACGATTTTCAAAAAAAAAAAAAAAAATCTGATTGAAGTTGAGTTTTACAGGTATTCTCATTAATATTGAAATTTTTTGCTGGAATATTTATGGTTTCATCTTGATTTAAAATTATTCAAAAATCAAACAAACAAGCAGAAAAAACTGGTGAAAATTTATTATTTTTCAAATTTTTTCCGATTCTTATTTACTAAGTTTTTGAAAGTTAGATTTTACTTACAAGCATATGCAAATTATTTTCCGATTATTCTATTCATTTGTACCATTGTTTGTCTAAAGCATTAACTCATGTATTGAATTTTTTTTGTAGAATGTTATATGCGTAAAATGCATTCTTTTGATTTATTTTTATACAAAATGTCGATATATATTTCTTTGGAAATGTAAGAGTATTTTTTGAATAGTGATTTATTTTATCTTTTTTATCTCGCAATTCTACTTTAAAAAACATTACTACCATTTTTTTCCTTTTCTATACTTTTAGATGATGTTTTGATGTTATAGGCTGAGGAAAAAATAAATGAACAATTTATTTATTATTAGTCTCTAATGAAATAGCGAATTCATTAGAAAGCGAAATGCTCTTGTATCTTGATTCCTTGTAAAGCTCTATAATTATTTTAGATTCTTAGTTACTTGCCTTTCACAAGATAAAATGTGTCAAGGGTGAAACAGTTTGCGTATATCTTGTTCTTTACGTGCACTTTTCAATAATTCCATTGTTCTTGGTGTTCTTAGTTACATGTCTCCGAAAGCATATTGCACTTTTTCATAAGAATTTTTATTCAAGAAAGCTAAATGTTAAGCATGCTAAGAATTTTTAGAAGATCATTCTATTTAATGCTTTAACATATGCTATTTGGTCCAAATATTCGAAATTTTGATTTTTTTTTCTAGAATTTTAAAATTATTGCCGTGAATATGTCATCATTTATTAAAATAAGGGAATAAAATACTGTAAAGGAGTAAAAATTTCTTCATTGCTCTAAGTGCTCGATTATCTTTACAACGCGATATTTCAGTATAGGAAGCACGCACATTAATGATTTTTATTTAACTAAATATTAAATTATAATATAAATTTCTTCATTTCTTTTGTAAAAATTAAATAATGACCGAAGTTTGACAGTCTCCAGTCGGAAGTAGAATTGGAACAAATACTTAACATTTAAAGGGAAATAACCACTGCGGACTAAAAACTGAGTTCACAGAGTTAAGTTATATTAATGTAATGTTTCAAAAGAATATTAGAGTTACGTTGAGACTGACCTAGTAATTAGAACAGTGGTCATATGACGAGGACGACACCTGGGGCGGCACTGCCTTCTCAAAATTTCCTCACCACACTAGCGGGACAGGAAGAATTGAATTAAACTCCATTGAAGCTGAGAAATCATAAGGGTTTGAGGTCAATGAATGGATAAATAAATGAAGTTTCTTAGCTCATTATTTAGAATATTATAGATTTTGACACCCTTGTGATAGTTTAACATCTAATATAATCTATATTAATCGCTGAGCTTTGTCCAATCAATTGTTTCTTTAGATATGGTTTTTGAAATCTCAGCCTTTTAAGACGGGTTTTAGTCTTGAATAATAATGATGTATCTCAGTGTGGTACCGATCGTGAAAAAAAAACATTCCTGTGATTAATTTGTAATTATTGATAATTGCTGTAATGAATATGGTGCCTTCCCTCATTCATAAAGATATTCTTTATAAAAACGTACACATACGAAAAAAAAATCTCCAAATATTCATTCTCGAGAGCATTTGACTCTCAGTAGGAATAATTTTATATAAAAATGAGATAAATTTATCATTTTTATTTAGTTATTTTTTAAAGTAGGATATAAATTCCATCCTTCGTGATTCAGCATCAAAAATAATTCAAATGACAATATTTACTCTAAATTGTATTTGAAAATCTCAAGTGCAATAATTTAGAAATAAATAAATTTAAAATGAATGAAATATTGTAATATAGTTTTCTTTTTAAGCTATACTTGAGATACAATGGAGCTCAAACGTACATAAATATATTTAATATGAGCCGCGTATATAAATACATAAAGTAAATATATTAAAAATATTGTATTTAGCAATTCTTTAAAACGTTGTTAAAACTTAAAAAGATATTTTATATGAGGAAGCGGTGTTTACATAGATAGCATCCATCCAATATGCATTATTACATTAAAATTCAATTTATTTATGTTAGTTGTTGTATAATCACAGCGATATATATAAAATGAAATGTTAAAAATCAACTTTAAATTTCCAATTGATTTATCTAGACTATAATACTCTAGACACTATGGAGCTTTGCAGTCTGAATTACAGTCTCCTAGATGATATATGATCTGTATCCATTGCTGGTCCTCTTTAAACACGCGCCCTGAGAAAAGACAGGCACAATCGTTTCTTCGGTCGTTGTTTTAGAAATCTTTGCCTTTTAGGGTGTCACCTTTCAATAATCGTGATTTACGCACCTCAGCTTCAGCACGACCCTGGAAATAAAACCTGTGTGTGGAAGAGCCTTCACCTTCGTGGAAACATGTTTCCTTGAAATTGTATTTTCACTTGTTTGGTGTGTTTCTTCTTCTTTTCCGGGACTTTTTTTTTCTACGTCTGGGTTTCTTTTTCCTTCTTCTTTTGTGTTGTCCCGAGAAAAATATTTTCTGCTGAGAAAGTCAATTTTTTATCCTTTGTTTTACGGACGTCAGGAGATAGAGGGAATGCCTTTTATCTGTTCAGCCTTTACGGGGGTGGAGATACATAAAAATCCTTTACGCTCTCAGATTTAAAATGGTGATATTTTATCCCCGCTGAAACTATCTCTTATCAGGCACGCGTAAAATTTCAGAGAGCTATTGTTGCGATAGAAACCATTCGACCACTTCATATCTGAAGGAAAATTTCATTCTTGCCCTCTTACGAATTAATTGGTACGCATTTGATTCGAAACAAGTACGCTATCTGAAGAAATAATTGGTTTAGTTAAGTTTAGTTTAGTTATATTAACGTCTCGTTTTATAGCGATACTAGGACTATTTTGGGACGCGCCTCCTAATTTTGAACAGCTGCAAGATGACGAGGGCTACACCTGAGCTGGCACCAACTCTCCAAACTTCCACACCACATCATTGAGAGGAAATTCTTCCTGACGTATTTTACATGCACCAGACTAGCTTATACGACGTTTCTTCGGTGGAATCGGGTCTCAAACATAAAACTCTCCGTCCAGAAAAATTAATTGGACACCAATTAATTATACATATGCCATATGGTTAAATGATCCTTTAAAAGAGTTTTGTTATATTAACGTCCTGTTTTAAAGTAACACAAAGGCTCTTTGGAAAGGACCTCGTAATTTTCAACCGCAGTTGGATTATGGGAACAACACCTGAGCTAGTTCCCCCTGTCTGAACTTCTACACCACACCAACTGGAGGAAATTTGACCCCGACGTATTTAATGTGTACAGCCCATTTTACACAATGTTTCTTCGGTGGAATCGGATTTCCAGCCATTGAGCCCCAAAAACAGCGAGACCTTACCACCATGCCACCGCGGCCTTTCCTTTAAAAGAGAGTTTATTAAATAAGATTTTAGTTTAGTTTAGTTTAGTTATATTAACGTCCCGTTTGAAGCAACACGAGGGCTATTTTGGGACGGACCTCGTAATTTTGAACCGCGGTCAGATGACGAGGACGACACCTAAGCTGGCACCCCCTCTCCACACCACACAACACCAGCGGAAGGACGTTTGGTCAGGACGGATTTAACGTACAACAGACCCCCTTACACGACGGTTCTTCGGTGGAATCGGGTCTCGAACCTGAAACCCTCCGGTTCCAAAGCCGAGACCTTACCACCAGGCCACCGCGGCCTTTTATTAAATAAGAAGAATTACAGCTTTAAAGATAACATAAGAGTTCCAGTTATTTGTAAACACTTTTGGTACAGGCACGTGAATAACATTCTATTTTCCACATTTGATATGACATTTTATACTGTTCTATAATTACCTACACTCTGTGATCTGGATTTCACTAATTCGTGTATTAAGTCACACGGCCCGAATTGTATCTAATTAGCATTTTCTGTAAATCGGTTTACCCATGTAAATGGGAGTCTGTAAATCTATTTACCCATGTAAATAGATATTAAATCTATTTACCCATAAGAAAATTCTCATTTGAATTTATCAATTCATTATTATTCTTTCTTTTGCTCAGTTTCTCTAGACTGAAATGCATGGTATGATTTGGATGCATACATTTCATGATATTAAGCCATTGTTTAAAAGTCAACATCAGCATTTAAAACAGTAATAAAATTTGGTTAAAAATTCAAAAACTGAAGCAAGTTAAGATAGAATAACAGAAGATGGAAAATATCAAGTATTAATGAAAAGAAAAAGAATGGTTTTTAACATGTTAAAAAGATTTGGATGCTGCATTTCT
The DNA here is from genome assembly GCA_026543865.1 of Argiope aurantia. Taxonomy (NCBI): domain Eukaryota; kingdom Metazoa; phylum Arthropoda; class Arachnida; order Araneae; family Araneidae; genus Argiope; species Argiope aurantia. The sequence continues at coordinate 32,760 of JAPMOR010075101.1, forward strand.
TCTATTAAATCTCGCAAGGTTATAGATCATGAATTTAAAAAACAGCTGAGCCAATAAGGATTAAAAGTCAGACTTTCGGTCAGAATATGGTTTCAAGTGAAATATATTTGCATAGTCTCTCCAAAGATGAGATGCTTATGGTTAATATATATATTATGTCTTATATGAAGTCTAGTCAATTTGACACCGAACTCGATTTAGATAGCTTAATAAGAAAACCCCATTCAAATTTATTGTAAGGCTTTAATTAATTAATTAATTAATTCTCTTAAATTAATTGTGAGACCTTAAAAGTGTTTTGGATAAACATGGATTGAATACCTGGCTACTGAAATGGCTATCGAAATCATTGACTATCTCAAATTTAATGAGCTATAAACTGTTTTCATCTCTAGTGTATTCCTACTATGTAGTTATAAACAGTAAGCATTTCAAAAACATTAAATATAATTGTTTCATTTTAAAGACATGAAATAGAAAGAATTGTGCACATCTGTACATATATAATAGGGTAATATTTATAAGTTGACATATTATTTATAAATTGAATCGGGCACTTAAACACTTGTCATGTCAAACAGTTGGACCATTAACAACCAAATTTCAACTCTTAGTTATTTCTTTCTTATGTAAATGTTTCTCAAATTTTTGTTAAAAAAATAATCTATAATTTGAAGAGATTTTTTTCTCAATAATTTTGGTGTGAATTATTATTTAAAAACCATTTAAACTTCATTTTAAAATTTGAAAAAGAAAAAAAAATATTTTTCAATGTCACCTATTTAATTTGCACGCAAGTTTCTTTCTTTAAATTTAATAAATTTTTTGAAAATATTTTAATTAAATTTTACAACAATACTTTTCATAATTCAGTTTCGGGAATTAAAATAGCTATTTTTGTAATTATATTAAAAAAAATGTGTATGTGTCTTATTACGTTTATATAGTCTGAATAAAACTTATTAATTTGTCACATTTTTTCTGATGGATCGAGCTAAAAGTCTGGATCTTCTTATTATTCTATCATTTTTTTTTGCAATTGATTTGTTTATTGGCTCTGTTATTCCCTCTAATGTAAATAATTAATACAATTTTTTTTTGTGCAAGACAACATGAATGTAATTAATTATAAGTTTCTAAAAGGAACGTTGAAAATCAGATAAAATAAATATATCAATAATAAAATTAGTTTCATTAATTTTTAAAAGAATTTTGAACAGAAAAGAATTTTGCACTTTAAAATTGTAAAATTTTTTTCTGATGCCTGTCTTCCGATACCAAATTTCGAAATTATCACCAGAAGTCGACCATGTTAAGAATTAAGAGTGATATTTGAAATCAATCTTTGAGAAAAAACTAGTCTGGACACTTTTTAATATTTTTGTTAATGTCCGTCTCGAAAAAAGTCGAATAATCATTGTCGAACACTTTTTATAAAAGGTTTTATGTGCGATGCTGTATTATGCAGAAAAGCAAAAGGGATATCATTCTATTTTTTGTAACTTCCAAAAGATCTCTTTGTAAATTAAGCATTGAAATATTATAAAATAAATGAATTTATATATTTATAAAAAGGGCTTTCATTTGAAATGAATATTACAGCTTAACTTTTTGATTTCTGCATCTTCAGCATTTTTACTCTGGAAATTTTCTTTTTGTAAATGATCGTATCTTATAAAATTACACAATAATAATTTGTTTAAAAGTAAAATAAAATGCTTATTTAAGAAATAATTTTTTTTTAATTTAAAACTAAATGGAAATATTTATGCTAATACTTAAAAATATCTGCTCAAATCATTCATTTTTTTTTTGCTTTGCACATTAAATTTATAGCTTACACTCATTTTAATTTCACATTTTAGAAATAAGAAGAAAAAAATATAGGCATGCAATTTTAAATTTACGAAAGTCTTTGAAAAAAATCTTTTTGTCATATTTAAACCCGTTAGAAGAAATGCAGTGCATAAATATGTGATTTAGAAGTTCTAGAAACGTTCGGTTACTCACTGTTTTTTTTATTGAAATGATTTTATTTATAATTTTATAACGATGCCTTTTTCCAAAAATATTAAAACATTTTTTAAAATATAATTTGAATACAAATATACTGTTACACATCATTTTGTATATATATATATGCACAGAAATAATAATTATGCTTAAAAAAGATTAATTGCTATATTTGACAGTTAATGGATTAATGTGAAAGTTTGTTCTAAGTAAATAGTTCGTATTAAAAATAATATACATTTATTTTATTTTTTTAAATCAATGTCTACATATTCTTCCTAACAATTTTTTTTAAAAAAAAATTTCTTAATTTTGAAAGTTGATGGATTTATCTGATAGCAGAAATTACTGAAGTAATAGTAAATTAATCCTTCAGATTTCTTTGACTCCAACTGCTTTTGTTACTTTCGCGTATATTAAGTGCAGAGAAAGTAATGTAATCGTCGGAAAATTCGAATTCGTGATTTTGAAGAGTCGCCATGCTTTAGACTTCCCTGATTTCAAAAAAACTTATTTCTGAAAAATATCTTTTTTGCCCTTCCGTTCGTCTGTCTGTGACAACGGTAACTCAAAAACATTTTGTGCTAAACGGAGGAAAGAACAGTGAAATTGTACGTCTTTCAAATCTTGTGCAAAATCTATTTAGAAGTCTGTTCGAATGTATATTAACACGATAACTACAAAACAAAGAGAGCTAAAAGAATAAAATTCGGTAGAAAAATTTAACATCTATAATGTAGATACCTATCAAATTTTGAGCCAAACGCCAACAAGATGTAGAAAGTTTATTCGTCTGTACATTCAGAAGCATACAAATGTGATAACTCATAAATCAAATGTCTTGAATATATTAAATGTTGTATGTAATTTTGTGACAGCAATTATAGTTATGTGTTAAATTTGGATTTTCAATCGGTTGGGAAAGAATGTGTCAAACACAAATTCATTTTTTATTAGAGAGTATAAGAGATCGTTTCGGAGAGATCACTCCAGCTGCTTTTAATGCAATAATTTTTAGATGTAACATTTTGTGGCGTCCAGAAGCACCTTCCTGCAGCTAGAGTTTTTAGATGTTCATGGTAAAAAATTTAATTCAATTTAATTAACGATGTTAGAAGAGTTTCTTATGATTTTGCTAATTAATGACTTTATTCATGGTAAATGGAGTATAGTGTAGAATAACTTTTTATATGTGGTTCTTGAAAGATAAGAAAAGCCATTTTGCTATCGATACTTTTATTTTATTTTCAGTATATTTATTGCTCAACGGTATAATTAATTACCTGACAGAAATTTTGATATTGAAACTTTAAAATGACATGTGGAAGTTCAACAAGAGATAAGTAGTAGAGTAAGGCGTCGCATTAAATCATATACTTTGTATGCTTGATAAATTCCATTTCATTAAGCTCATAAGTAAACCTTCAGAGTTCAGCCCCTGGCCAGCTCCTCTCACTTCAACCGGCCATAAATTTCGAGCCACCACAAAAGACGGGCGACAAACTGACGCCATCATTCAACGATAAGCACATTGGACGGAAGCCAAGGCTCAAAATGTGAAGGGTAGAAAAAAATGCCCACACATGGAACGTTCCTGCGACATGCAAGAGGAGAAATTGAAATAAATACCGAGTGAAGGTTCCGAAATAATCTAAATTCGAGTTGGAATATAAATTTAGAGAAAAGAAAACCCAAACAGCAAACCAAATAAAAAAAAATTAGGACATTTCTTGGTAACTGGAAACATCGTTCTATTATCTGTTTTGAAAGTGAATATAAGATGGCTTCTGACAGTGCCATCGGCGCTTTATTGTGAACGTTAAGACGTCAGTGATGCCACTTTTGACGTAGAAATAAATTGGTGGTGGATGCATTGTGCTTTTGGAGCTGTCAAATCGTAAAAACTTCAGATGAAGGAGAAGGTAAGAAAGAAACAAAAATGGCGAAGGTAAACATAATAAAACATATGACACTTTAATTTTTTTCCTAAGGAATATCGAAGTTTGGGAAGATATGTAACAAAGTTAAAACGCTTTTATTTATTCGAGTATTGAATTAAAGAAAAACAAATATGTTATGATATTAGAACAATTTTTATCTTCTCGTATACAAAGTATAAAGAAAGAATATTAATCATAAAAAATACGATTAAAAGATATGGTTATACGAATTTGCCCGTTTCAGACCACTCAAAATTCATTTTTAGCATTATAGCTGTCAGTTCGTTTGTCCCTCTGTGACAAAGATAATTCAATAAACGCTTTCAACTAGAGATAGGAAATTTGGTAATCTGTCTTTACAACAAATCTGTTGATTTTTATCAAATTTTGAGGCAAATATGTTCAGAGGAAGTCTATAGGTCTGTATATTCAGGTGCAGGCGAACTACTTAATTCCAAAAAGAAATGAGCTAGATGGATACAATTTGGAGCAAATATTTAAGGCTCATAGGGTATACATCCAATTTTTGGTTAAATACAACAAAGGTTGATCGTCTGTGCATCTGTACTTTCAGAAACATGCAAATGCGATAAAAACTCAATAAATGAATTCTATCAAATTAGGTATATGATTTTGTTACTACAATTGTAACGCTGTGACAAATTTTTATTTCAATCGATTGAAATAAAATTTTGGTAACATTCTTCTAAAGTACAGATTCGATTTTTGGATGCCATTAATCGCATGCCAGACATTTATCACCTAAAAATTAGCCAAGGATCACACTATACATTCAATAAAAATGCTAATTTCTCCTTAAAATTCTAATATTTCATAATTATTGTACACCAAGAAAGCGTTTTCTGGGATGACAATTTTACTAACGAAAATGCCAAAAAGTTTTGAGTAAACCTCCCCAACTAGTTTAAATAGATATACTTTTATTAAATAATTGATACTAAAAAGTTTGTTGCACTTTAATAATTTTCTCGATTTTTAAATGCATATAAATTATAAACTTACTTAAGAAATGCGTTGATAAACTGATTGCAAAACATCTTTAGGTTAATTTGGTGATTTTTTATCCTTGATAGAATTCGCCCCATTTTTTTCTTTGTCATCTAAATCATATTTAAGATTCCGAAAAAAATTGACTTTGATTTCCCAATTCAATAAAGGATCATTATAGTTTTAAATTCAATATTGGTTTATGGTAGGTGAATTGTTCTATTATTGTACGGCATTTTTATCTTAAAAATTCTTTAGCTATCTTCCAGCTTTTACAACTCAAATGGTAAACAGTTTCTGTTCGTCCCATTTTAATATGAGGTCCGCCAACAGAAAGTTGGTTTGTGAATCCCTTTGGTGTCGATTTAAAAGGAGCGGTCGGTTGGGGAAGTACTAGTTGGTGGAAGGGGTGAAAGAGAGTGCTATGGACCAAAGTCTAGCTTTGTTACAATTACTGTAAATGAATTTGAATGAAACAGAATAACTCAAATAAATTTTATTGGATTAGTGTATAACCTTGGAGGTATAGTAGGAAATGTCCTGAAAAAACAGAGGATATTTCTTATTGGCATTGAAAAGCCATTCAGTTCAGATAAAAGTTTTTCAATTATGAACACTAGCTAATACAAGAAGATTTCGTTTAAAGTAAAGATAAGGAGGTAATAATGTACAGGAATTTGAAGAAAATTCAACAGTTATGAAAGTTTAGAAAAAAATTATTTGCTAATATTATAAGAAAAATTCCTAGACATTCAATTTCAAATAACAATTTCAAACAGGTTTTCAGGCATTTTGCTATTTATCCAGAGATAATTCAAATGGCACCTGAATTGTAAATAAGGATGCTTTTCCTTCCTTCATATTATTTTTATCCATTTCTAACAGAATCAGTAAATTTAATAAAAGCAGGTATACGAAATCCCACTTTCAGGGACAAGTAAAATTGTCTATTTTAATTATGTTTTTTTTAAATTTTTAATTTATAAATAATTATTATAAATATAATGAAATCACTTTTTTTAAAAAACCCATTATCGAATGCTACCACAGATAAGGAATCAATATCCAAATATATTAATAATAGTAATATAGTGCATTGTCAGCGAAATCTCAAGGGTATACAAAATTTCAGCTTTAGAGTATCAGATGTTAAGCAAAATATTGATTAAAGAATCCCATCTTTATAATCGTAAAACATATATTCATCTATTTAAGGCAAAAAAAAAGCAAAAACATTAACATTATTGTTGATTTTCATTAATATCGGCAATAATGCTGATTCAATTAAAGAGCAAACACTTACAAAATATTTAGCTTAATTGCTTTTGTGTCACAGAATGTATTTTATTTAAAATAATTGTAAATTTTCCATGTGTTAACTTGAATTCTATCTTTATGAATGAATAATAATTGAAATTCCGATTGATTAACATCTTAAAAATAGTAAATGATTCAGGGAATGTTACTCTAGCTAAAAATAAATAAAACCACACTTTCTATGTAACGTAGAAAACAAATAATTAAAAATACAGTAAATTAAATTGAATTTGAATGCAGCAAATAAATGCTAATAAATTAGATAAGTTGAAGGAGAATATGTAATCTTTGATCGCGTTTTGGTAGATGAAATAATAATGACGTATACAAATCATCAACTTTTTGACAGTTTGAATAGGTCACCTTGGATCAAGTAGACCTTTGATTTTATAAATAAAAAGCATTGTACCACTCAACTTGTCAACGGAACAACATTCTACGGTACTTAAAGTAGAAAAGAATACATTTTCAAATTTACGCTTTCATAACAAGTTTTCTAATTTAAGCTTTCATAACAAGTTCTTGAACAGTGAAACTACAGTTGGCACAAAATGAGACTATTGATCTATTTACACTATGTATTTACCAATAGCATTTCTTAAAAGTATCAAAAGCTATTTACAAAGCAAAAATAAATGTTTGTAACTCTTATTTTTCCATAATGAAATAAGGTACATATTTTTATTCGACACTACATCTTTTTTAATTAGCAAATTCTTTTAATTTTTCTAATTTCAATTTTTTAAAGTAATTTACTGAAACAAACAATTAATAGATCATTTTTGTACTGTAAACATGAATTTTCAAATTCTGATAACAATTGCATACACAAACTAAAGTGTCCAAATACAAAAAAAATCAGTCAAATGAACAACAATTACTTTTACGATAGTTTCCAAATTAATATAATGAAGTGACCAAAGGAAAGTTTATTTTTAATCGACCAGGAAAAAATTCATTTTCTATAATTTATTTTCACCAAAAGTAAATGTTTTGGAAAATTTTGTTTTGTTTACCTCATTACGTTTTTTTAGCTATATTTGTTTGGTGACAAATTTCACACATGCGTGTCAATACATAGAACTGAAGTTCACATTTATAGAAAAATAAATAACAAAACACCTGAAAATAATGGCACATTTTTTTTAGGGTTATGCGGGGAAAAAAAATTGAGAACTTTGAGCGTCAAACCTTCGCTTAGAAATCTCTCTCGACTCCAAATTCGACTTTAAGAGCAAGCGTTTCACGATAAGCTGCAACATACTTTTCAGCATTCAGAATATATTTGAGAAAATAAACTCTTCCCGAAAATTCTGGAGGCGTGAAAAGTTGACCACTTGCGCCTTCTTTTTTTCCTTTCCTTCCCCCGACGAAAAAGGAACCTGTCATTGTTGGCGTCGCGTTGCGCTAACATTTTGACAGACGAATAAATTGGTGGCAACATGAAAGTTGCAATAGGCTGTCTTGACCGATGCACAAAAAGAAAATTTACGAACTTTTAGTGAACCTGAGAGCTTTTCCTTTTCAGCGGGTGGCTCCTGCTTATAACCAACTTTAAGTTTAAGCAGAAAGAGGGGTGGAACACTCATCTAAAAGAGTATTCTGTTTACCTCCGAAAAAATTCAATATTCGATATTCAGTGAATTCAATTCGTGTTTGGGATTTACAAACTACTTTTTTGCATATTAAGATTCTCCAAGAAAAATGCAACTTTATTAGGTTTTTTTTTTTTTTTTTAAGAGTATTGCCGAGTGAATTGAATGTTGCAGAATTTTGAAATTTGAAAGTCATTTTTATTCCATAGAGTGAATTATATTATTGAATAAATGTGTTAATTTGTTTTAATGAAATTCATAATATAAAGGGAAATAAATGAAATATATAAAACATGAAAACCATAACTTTCATAATGAATCAACACAAATAAAGTTTAATCAGAAAGTGGGATGGTACAATCACCTGAAAGAATATTCCATTAATCTCCGAAAAAATTCAATATTTGATTTAGTAAACTCAATATGTGTTTGGGACTTATGATTTACTTTTTTCGCATATTAAGATTCTCCAAGAGAAATGCAACTTTATTAGGTTTTTTAAGGGTATTGCTGATTGAATTGAATGTTGAAGAACTTTAAATTTCAAAGTTACTTTTATGCTATAGAGATAATTATATTATTGAATAAATGTGTTTGTTTGTTTTGATGAAATTCATAATTCAAATGGCGATTATTGAAATATATGAAGCATGAATCAAATACAAACAACAGATAGATGTAAAAAAATGAGAGAAATATTTAATTTGACTTCTAATATTTTTTTATAAAAAATTGTGTTCAAAAAGTTCAAAATCCTCAAGGTTCTTTATTTTTTGTTGTATTTATTTAGATACTAATGACTGGAAATTGGGAATTCACCAGTTATTTTTTAATTAAAGATTACTATATATAACACATAGACACAGTGTCTTTAAACATTCAAAGTATTGAGAAAAACTTATTCCACTTTTTTTGTATGCCTAACTTATCTATCAAGTATGTCAGGAATTTTGAATTATCTCCTTATATCTGACCTGACAATTTTTTTTCAGAAAGAACTTATCTGGAAACTGCTTTTATTTAAAAATATATTTCCTAGAAGAAGTATTCGTATTGAAAGCTAATTACTTTTTTTAGAATAATCAAATTTTCTCCATATAGCTGTTTGAAACAACTTTTTTCGTTCAATGATTCTAAGAAATACAATGAAAAAGGAGGTATATTTGCAAATCGTTACTAATATTTGTCTAATTAAATTGAATTTTGGCATATATATATGTGTTCTAATCAAAAAGCATTTAAAATATTATTGGCTGCATTTAATAGTTCGATGTATATTTTAACAATATAGTTGCTTTATTCTTGAATCTAAAAGACATTTTTGAACTAAAGATTAATCAAATTTGATTGCTTTTCCAACAGAAAATATCAAAAGTTTGCTTATGCAATCCTTTACAACCTGATTTTAATTCTCGAAGAATTATTATTGGTCGTTAATATGAGAGTTCAGGCACAGAATTGTACGATTGGCCATTTGGTTATGCATTAAATTTCCAGAAACATTTCTATAAAATTAATTAGATATATTTGTCTTTTGAAGGTAAATGGTTATTGACGGTATTTCATTATCCTTTATCTAATGTGTGCGAATGAAAGCAAATAATTACCTATTTATTAAATAAGCATTTTGTTAAATATATAATTCAACTGGTACGTTAAAGTCGTCTAATTCTTTAGTTTCTATCTGAATTTAATTAGATAAAGTAATATTTTCCAAAGAGAATTTTATAGGATTTTCTTAGAAAATTGCATCAAATAAATGAATATAAATTCTATAGGGCAGAATATTCCTTACGAAATCTTTGCCTAATTCCTACTAACAAATTGTAGGCTAATTTTGGGTGTTTCCTGTGCTATGGAAAATTGTCCAGTAAATAAATTATTGCGGAGTTTATAAATATTTAATACATACGTGTTCCACTATTACCAAACGGTTGTTTCACACCAAAAATTCAGATTTCAATTTAAATTAATTCACATTTCAGTTTAAACAAATGAATATATTAAAACTTCTCGTGTACTTTAATAAACACACCTGTGATTCCAAAAAGTAGGCACTTAATAATAAATAAGATTAGAAATTTCAAGCATTAAGATGAACAAAAAAAAACTTTTTATTAGAAGGAAATATACCACTTTGATGGTAAATATAAATTTCGTTTTTATGTGATTCTCATTAAATATAAAAGTATATAGCTGTTTAACATATCTTATCTGAAATTAGATATTTTTGTAAGATTTTCTAGGGTATTTATTTTAATATGCTTGATTAGTATAAACTCTTAAACTTCGTAGTTTTATAATGACTACATGATAGTTCAAAAAATTAAGTTTTTGAGAAATACATTCATCCGTTTTGCAAGAATTGTCCCAGATTTGAAAAAGGTTTGATATTGATTCAAAAAGCAGCGGAATGGTATCACATATTCTCTTCCAAAAATTATGGGCTTTGGATTAGGTCCCAAATTTTTATGTAGCATTAATAGAAAAGTAAAGAAATCAATATCTTTGACTTGAATCTAGGGTTTTTATTGCATTTATACTGATCATTTCTCTTTCGAATACTTATTCAAGTAACTCAAACAAAAATTTGATAAGAAATTAAAGTTGTAGCCAACAAGATCAAAGCCAAATTTCATTGATTTATGTTATCACATTCACATGCAAGCGTAATTACGGAATGACAATCCTTCAGAACTTTTGGCTCAAAATTTGGTAAGAATCTGGATTTTGGTTGCTTTATCTACGTATTAAATTTTATCGATGCTGTTTTTTACGTTTTGTAGTTAACAAGTTTACTTGTATTTGAACATCCACATAGAAAGACTTTTCCTGAATAGATTTCATTCAAATGTTGAGAGAAATTTATAAATTGTGACTTAGATGTGTATACCAAATTTCATCCGTCTAGTTGAAAGAGTGTTGAGTTATCGAGTGCGTAGACAAACAAACAGATTATTTACCAAAAAGGCGTGTTTTGAACTCAGTCAGATCGAAAACGTGAAAATTCTTCAAAATTCAGTGTTCGAATTTTTTGACGATTACAATACTATTTCTTTACTTCGTATATGAGAAACTAAAAACAGTTTACTACTTTCTTTTTCGGAATAGTAAAAGAATATTTTGAATAAATTGATTTGCTTATATTGATTGATTTGAATATATTTATGAAACTGATGATCCCCGATTGAATTGTGATATTCGAAATCCGATTTCACTTGATATATCTGGTTTGCATTCAAAAACGGCCAGTTCCACATCCTCATAAGTGAATCGATAGCTCTTTCAAAAGTGGTAGTAGACATACTTTTGAATTCATTTACATTAGACATTTACAGTAACAACACATTGTGTTACTGTGGTATTACTCTGCGTCTTCAACATCAACTGGCCATGGTTGGAAATTATGAGGTCCGTTCACAATAATTCTCGTTTGGGTATATACTCTATCCTATCAATCAGATTAAAAAGGGGAAACATTCTTAAGATTAGCTTATAATTACGTGGCATGGTAAAGATGAAATTTATTGTATTTCGCAACAAACATCTCTATAAATTAAGTATCTGAACTACCTTAATTCCTAATCTGTGCCTGGAATTCATAATAGGCTTTATAGTATATTGATTTACTTCGATATCCCATACTACAAGTTTCAAATACTTTTCTATAAAAAAAAAAAAAAAAAAAAAAAAAACTCTTTATGTGAGTCTCGTGTACGTTAAATTTGATGCCGACAAACGTCTTTCTCTTGATACTGATTTTAACTCGACGACATGATACCGCCTCAGATATCGTCCTTAATATCTGATTACTAAGTATTCCCAGGAAAATACATCTGTAGATTCAGAACAAGGAATTCATATATAATAAAAAACATAATCTACCGTTATGTAGAATAGATCTAAGCCGGAAGTTTTCAAAAGTTAAATTGTTTTCATTTGCGGTTATTTGGTATATTGATTTTTGGATTGGACCTCCAATATAGTTCTAATTATCGTCAGTTTCACTTCAACAAATATTTCAACCACAAACTTTTTCCAATTCTTTAAACGAGTTTTAAAGATCATCAGCTTAGTTTAACTTCAAGATAATAAAATGAAATTTACAGTAACAACATATTGTGTTATTATGGTATTGTTCTAATCTTCTGGTTTTAATATATTTTACCATTTCATATAACGAAGTTTTGTGATTAAGGAGATATTTGATCGTTTCTAGAGCTGGAATAAACCTTGGAATATGTAGGATTGTAAGATCTGAAGTAAACTTCTGATATATATCCAATATATAAAAATAGATGGTCTTCTTTCAGAAATTTCAGTATACATTTTTTTCTCTCTGAATCCCTTAAAAAGACAATTTATATTTGCTAAATGTCGTGTGTTAATTGAAGAGAAACTAGGGAAACATCTAACTGCAGATTAAATCTAAGCGAGTAATTCATTGTCATCAATGAACCAGTCAATGAAGATTCTTGTTAAAACCGCAGTCAAAGATAGAACCTTCTAAATACTTTGAAGAAAAGTTTTAACTCATTATAATATTGATGGAATAGTTGAGTGTTTAAATAAATAGTAATATTATTTTAAGAACCAAAATTATCTCTATTTATTGGTATCGAGATTCTTTCAACAAGCTCAACACAAATTATCAGAGCATTTGTCAAATTCCACTTTTTAATACAGTTTTATTCAATAGGTTTTCATTTCATGAACTACTTTGTTGACAAACCAAAAAACGAAACAAGTGCTTCTAAGTGAAACACTGTTTCATCGCGTTCTGTCAGATGAAAAGTTCCACAGTCAAAGACAGAACCTTCTAAACCTGATTCATGTTCCGAAGAAAAGTTTTAACTCGTTATATTACTGGTGGAACATTTGATTGATGAAATAAGTAATAATATTATTTTAAGAATCAAAATTATCTCTATTTATTGGAAGCGAGATTCTTTCAATCTTCTTTCAACAAGCGCAACACAAATCCTGAGAACATTTGGCAAATCCCAATTTTCTAACACAACTTTATTCTGTTTTCTTTTCATGAACTAATTTATTGACAAACCAAGAAATAAAACGAGTGTTTCTAAATGAAACACTGTTTCATCACAATCTTTCTGATGGAAACTCTGGTTAAGACCACACTCAAAGACAGAAACTTCTAAATCCGACTCAAGTTACGAATAAAAGTTTTAACTCGTTATATTACTGGTGGAACATTTGATTGATGAAATAAGTAATAATATTATTTTAAGAACAAAAATTATCTCTATTTATTGGCATGGAGGTTCTTTCAAACTTCTTTCAACAAACGCAACACAAATTCTTAGAACATTTGGCAAATCCCACTTTTTAATACACTTTTATTCAATCCGTTTTCTTTTCATGAACTACTTCATTGACAAACCAAGAAAGAAAACAAGTGCTTCTAAGTGAAACACTGTTTCATCGCGATCTGTCAGAGGACTCCTAATTCTCTCCAAAAAGAAAACAATCCGCCATTTCCCATAAACCCATTTCTCCAGCTGTCAGCGTGCGTTAGACGCTGTCCCTCGCACTGGCAACCGATGAAAAATAGTTTCCGATATGAGAATAAAAAAAAAAGTAGTCCCCAACAAAATTAAAACGACAGTTACTAAACACAATTTATATCCTCTGCTGGAGAAAGAGTTGGAAACCCTATCTTTAACTCTTCAGTGTCGTTCGCGAAGAACTCTTTTGACAGATAAATATATTACCGATAACACCTCCAGATAGTTTGAACACGGAAAGACGTAATAAATGCCCTCCAGATAGAAGAGACTTTTAACTGGAAAAATCCATTGTTTTTACGAATGGGGGCGGAAGGCTTTGTAACAGATAAAGGTGCGAAAATTATTGCTAATTCAGGTAAACTGTTACATGAGAAGCTCGCGAAGCCAGAAAAAGGTTTTTCTAACACATTTTTTTAAGAAGGTAAATTTTGACAAACTGTGCTTTAGGGAAAAATAAACCTTCTCTGTAATTTACTTTGCTTAAGATTTTGGTGTTTCGCAAAGTAAACAGGAAATAAATAGTTAACGAAGAAATGGAAACAAGAAATCCAATTTATCCAGTGAAAATAGAAAGGTTGGCACATTTCTTATAAATTAAATAAAATGTGTAATAATTTCTCTCTGTCACCATATGAGCTCATTGATTCTAGAAATGGGTTTTATCTAATGACGTCATAAACGTTTCCATCAATTAATGTTATATGCGGGATGTAATGTAGCAGGCATCCACGTGGTGCATCCTGGTTAACACTAAATCTTCTACAGCTTTGCCTCCTTCCTTTCGTCTCAGACATTTTTTTGAAAATTTGAATTCTAGAGATCTTCTGGGTATTTGTTAAATAAATAAATAAATGTTATATTCTAACGTATATTTAAAAAAAATCAAGCTCTATAATGGAAGTAAAAATATTTTATAATTGTCATTGTTGTAAATCAATAATTAATTTTCTTTTAATAACAAAATTTAAATATTTATACTTACTATTATTTAATTCTTATATTTATCCCGCTTTTTAGTACAGTTTTATTCAATCCGTTTTCTTTCTGTGAACCATTTTATTAACTTTGTTTCCGTTTCCACACAATTATTCTAATTTTTTATTTATTTAATCAGATATTTTAAGGTAAAATATACTTTGGGAAATAATCTGTGATTTTTTTTTCAGCTCATGGAATGAGAATTCTCTGAAATTCTTTTTTTCATTATGTGTTTAACTGTGATAAGATATTTTCAAGTATATTCAGACGTGGTGTATCTTTTACCTCTCTAATTAACAACTATTCAGCCATACGTTCATATAAAATTTAAATCTGCAAAAATGATAGAATTGGAAAAGATGTACTTCATAATGGTATTAAAATTTCATTTCATGTCTTTAACATCTAAATAAGAAGTTATCTGAGGATTATTTTGATAATGAGGAAGATATATGCGATAGAACCAGTTTCTCCTATTACAATTTTCCACTATTGGTGGCATATTTTACCTCCGACAGGTTCAGGGTGCAAGATACTAGCATGCAACTAATTCACGGAACCGAGAGACTCTCTCCCGAAGTAATACCGACACGAAAATAACATTTGCCGTAAAATATGTAATTATATTTTCCACAGGCAGATAATTTTCAGAAAAAAATTTCATTTCACGAATTCTTGATGATCATTTTTTGCTCAAGGATTGAAGATTGCATCGTCGTATATGCTATCTCGTTTTCCATTAAATAAAGTTTTGAGTTTATATGCAAAGAATGATAAAAATCTATGGTGTATTATTTTTAATGACATTTTCTTAATTTCATAATAAGTGTAAATATATTTAATATCTGACATGTAATTATCATATTTTCTCCAATATGAAAAAAAGGTGTCTTTATGGATATATCCTAAAATTATGCTTAATTTTTAGTTTCACAAGCGCAGATTTCTACATAATTTAGGAATAGATAGAATGCATATTTTAACAAAGCAAACAAGTATAAGCATTTGATTGTGTAGCGCAACATGAAGTCCTAAAAGACTTTATTTATTATTTATAGGAAATTAAAAAAAAGTTAAATCTATAAGGTGAAAGACAGACTGTTGTATAATACAAAATCCGAACATTTGAAATAACTAAATTGTTAAAATTATTAACTCAATTATGGTTTTAATACACTGGCGTTCCTCGGCTCAAATTCACTGCTTATACTAGTTCATGTCTCATAACGAGGTTTTTTTAAGGAATGAGTTTTCAGCCATCATTAGCATACAATGCTTATATGTTTTTTAAATTTTAAAATATATTTTACCATATATATATATATATATATATTTCTTTAATCGTGCTACAACAAAGTTGAAATGCTTTCGAAAAATATTGATAATAACTATTGACCTGATCCTGACAGATGTAAAAAATTAACACTTTTACAAAATATTGTCAGATATAAAGGATTAACGCGTTTTTTATGAATATTACATTGAAATTTTAATGTGGGTAAATAATACATTGAAATGATATTGCAACTGAATCCTGCTTTAAGTAATTACCTGAGTCTCCTTTATGAAATATAAAATTTATGACATTGCCCTTCTTATAAAAATGCACGTTTTCCTCCTTCCTCCTGTATGTTTTCTATTATCTTCATTTTAACATTTTAGAAAATGCCTTTTTTTATTTATTTAATTATTAATTGTATAATATGTGTTAGAGAAATTAATTTTACTCCTAGGGTAGTTCTTAAAAAATAATCCATTCTTTTTTGCAAACATAATGCATCTCCATTATTTGATCCGATTGTCCTAAAAGGGGTCACAGTCTCGGATTCAGAATCAGTGTTTCAGGTTCGAGACCCGATTTCAAAGAAGAACCGTTGTATAAGTTGGTGCACGTTAAATCGTTAGAACCAAACGTCCTTCCACAGGTGTGATGTGGGGGTGGAAAAGTGAGTGCCAGCTCAAATGTCATCCTTGGCGTCTGACCGTGGTTCAAAATTAAGTGGTTTGTCCTAAAATAGCCCTAGTGTTTCTTTAAAATAGGACATTAATATAAATGAAAACTAAGTGTTTTATAGTGAGGCTATTTCAGCTTTTCAAATAGAAATGCTTGAAATCGATATTATGATATTGCTTATAGATAGATAATAGATTTATGCTTATTGATAGTTTTCTTTGGCAGCTTTACCAAACAGATATAAAATTAAATCGAGCCCACTCTTGCCATTATTGTGGAGTGCACGTTTCAAAAAATGCATTGAGATTGTGCAATTTTTTTCTTCTTTTAGTTTCATGTTGACATGATATACGGATCATTCATGATATAAGTTTGTTTTTTTAATCGAGATTATTTCATCCTTTCGGACTTTTTGGTCTATTTTCGCATTCTTTCTTTCTTTAAATCGGGATGTTTGGCGCTACATGGAATATTTTGGTAAGTATTATTGGCGACCTCATATCATGTAATTACGTAGAAAGTATATTATAAATATATTATTATTATTGCTCTCACATACACTGATCATTTGATGAATTCTGTAAAGAAAAAGAAAAAAACATTTCCTTCTAGATTGAGTGATATATAAGAAGTCCTATTGATATTTGCATGATGTAAGAAAAGTTAACTGTATCAATATAATTCTAGATTTCTTTGGGCCTCTCATATTTACAACTTGTAGTATTAATATATAGAATTAATCCAAAGGTTAATTAAAACTGTTTGCTGGATTATGGGTACATCTTGTGCATGCGTTATAACATGAAGGAGCTCCAGTTTGAGTAAATGCGTACTAATATTCTAATGAGCTCACGAGATGCATAGTGGGATCTGTCATGGTAAGGTTGAAGAGAATAAATTTGTTGTAGAAGTTCATGAGTCGGTTTTAACCGGCTTTATTTTGGAAACGGGCGCATGAATTGATAGTTACGGTTGGATTGGCGGCTGAAGGCTTTTCTATAAATGCAGATGATTTTTTTTTATGCAAGTACAGTTAAATGCGCACGTACAGTTAAATGAAACCGGATTCAAAACCTTTATTTATAGAAAAATATTTTGTTACAAAAGCCATTTTATATAGTATTGTTCTTGATATGTGGAGTTTAAAGCACTCAATAAACATCTTGATCTTAAAAAAACAGGCATTTAGTTAAAATATAAAAATTAAAGCATGGAATAATCCACTAATTGTAAAGTAGACAAACCACCTGTTCAGATGATTCTAGTATTTAATATATGTTGATAAGAATAATTGCGTAATCATTTCCACTCAGATAAATATTCCTTCTTCAGCTAATTCGGGAAAGATTGTTATAGAAATTCGTTATGTCATCTAATCTTATATAAGCAATTTTCTCTAAAGTTTTATCATAATACATCTTCCACTGATTGCATAGATTACAAAGGTATTATGTGTATAAGATTTGAAATTTTCACTGAATGTATCGCAATTATTCATGGAATTGTACTCAGATAAGTATAAGCTTATTTGAGTTGAAATTTCCAGGAAAATTAACGAATAGATTTAACGACTATGAATACTTAATGCTGACTGCGATTAACCATTATGAATTCGGTAATCTAATTAATTGCACTAGACTGTGGATTCCGTTATACATTATTTATAAGAAGATCTATAAATAATGATATTATCTACATTATTGTGTAGTGTTGATATTATAAGTGTTGAAATTTAAATATATTCAGATTATAGTGAAAACTTCCTTTAAATCAGTAAATGAAAATTTGATTTTGGCATTTATAAAACAGTTTTTAAAAATATAATCTATAACGAGCAAATTTTTTAATAGAGTGAAAATTTTATCTGATTATGTTACATCAATTCAGTAATATTCGAAATGGAAAAATAATCATTTCGTTTCGACTTAATAATTAAAATGAATGATAATTCAAAAATATAGATTACAGTAGCCTAGTAGTGATCAAAAAATGTAGTTCATATTAATCAGATTTTTCTTTCTTCTAAAATGAATATTATTCTAGCGCTTAAAACATTTTCTCCACACAAGCGTCCTCACTTTTATGTGATGTAGGAGATTGGAATAATATAAATATTATAATATTTATAATATAACATTTATATTATTAAACAATAATACAAATATTGACTAATTTATCGTCTAAAAAGGGTATACTATTTTACACTACTCATCAACAAAAGAGTGCAAAATAAACGAATCAATTTATTCTTCTCTAAATCTAGATATAACGAGCTGTTATGATAATAAATAATTTATATTTATATTGATGTCTCAACTTGATAACTATTATTAAAAAATTTATTTACAAATAATGTCTCAACTTGATAACAATTATTAAAATATTTATTTACAAATATAGGTAATTCTTTATGTAGATCCCTTGCTACGTACACAGCGCAGAGGCGCAAACAAATAGGGGGGTTAGCTTCTGGGATTACAAGAATAAATATTTGTTGAATTCAAAATCACTCTTAAACAAATCTCACGTATCTTGAATACTAGTGTAGGCGTTTTAATTTATATCTTTCCAGTGAGATTTTCATCGTAGATGCCCACAATTTATGGTGAAAAATCCAAAATTATGATCAGGATTAAAATAAATTTTTGTCAAATTCGAATATTATGACGTAAATTATAATTCAAGAATTTATGGTTAGAAACGTTATTGATTATTTCTAAAAGATACATCAAAGTCACAGTTTAAACCTTTTCTAAAGTGTAATAAATTGCCTCAAAGCCATAAATTTATTTTCAAGTTTATAATAAAACTAGCCGCCTTTGGCGACCAGCCGGTTCGCCAATATTACCGCTCGCTACAATTTTCAATCAAATATTTTAAGTAACTGGTCTCTTAATAGATTCTCAAAACATTTTTAATCTTCAAATTTTGATAGTCATACCAAACTTATACTGTTGTTTAGATCGTTTCGTTCAATTTACTATACATATTTTGCTAATTTGTTGTCATTTCCGGTAAAACTTGAACTTTAATTTAAAGTGGAAATGATGAAATTGCAATTAATATAAAGATATTTTTTTAATAAAACCAAGCGTTTTATTTTATTTATCATCTTTATTGTTATAAATTTATTATTATTATTATTGGATATGAGTATTGCAAAAAGAATCGCTCGGTATTTAAGTCTTATGTGAACTACAAAATATTTTTCATAATTTATGTAAAATCTCAAATAATGCTTCAACAATAATT
Organism: Argiope aurantia; assembly: GCA_026543865.1. Lineage (NCBI taxonomy): Eukaryota > Metazoa > Arthropoda > Arachnida > Araneae > Araneidae > Argiope > Argiope aurantia. Next base: position 52,348 of record JAPMOR010075101.1, read on the forward strand.
TCTCAGATTCAGTATAAAATTTAGTTTTTAGTTTTTCTTTCTAAAGGATTGAAATGAAATCAATAAAAATATTTCTTTTCGGCCTATAAATATATTTCTAAAATTATGAAGTCTAAATTTAATGCAGTAAGGTATCATATTCTGAGAAATATTCTGGACACACCAAATTTTAAATAAATGAATGAATATTTCTATTTTCCAGGATCAATTAAGACTTATTTATGAAGTTTTGAATGTTGAAAATTTAGTAAAACAACATTTCCATAATCTTAGGCCAGTTATTCTTGAGAAACTTGCGCTTTGATTGGCGTATTTTCTTTGAAACGATCGATGGAAAATCTAAAAGTATCCTTTTTTTATTGAATAATAATATTCAAATTTTCATAAATCAGTCAGTTTAAGTGATTCAGTTGATTGGAAATGAACTCTTTTTATTTAAAATATAAGTGTTTCAAGAACATTTTGTTAATCGTTATTTCCACAGCAGAGGCTTTATGTAAAATCAAAAATTCGTTATTTATTAGAGCATTTATTGAATCAAGTTACATAAAATATAATCATTTTCCATTTAGACTATTTTAGCAGATCTGTGTCTTACTAAAGGTTTACAAATTAGCTGTGTGGCCCTGATTTGAATATATATCCTGTTCATATTAAATAAAACTTGCCTTAAAATAAAACTGATTTATTGGATTAATAATATAGATAGTGTAAAATATCATAAAATAATTTTTCTTTAATTTATTTTTTAGAAAAAATAATACTTCATATTTGTTTCATTTCCTACAGACACGTGCCGAAAATTATATTTTTGCAGATTTCATTTCCAAAAAGACTCAATTTATTTTTTAATGGAGTTTTAATCAATCTGATGGCAACGCTTTGGAAAAAGGTAATTTTTTCCCATGAATGAGAAACGTGCTCGTGCGCCTTAAATTTTATTTTTATTTTGTACGAAAAAAAAATTGTTGAAAAATATAGTTAAAATATTTATTGAAAAATTCATTAAAAATAGAAATTTAATTTTAAGATTAAAACATTGGTATCATTTAAAAGATAAATTTTTGATCTTCAATTTCATGTAAAAATCGTTTTTGTGCGGTAATATTTTCGGAAGTTATAGCAGAAACACGTCAAAATTTCGCTTGATTTTTAAATAAATAAAATGTTAATTAAAAATTGGAAAAAATAACCCCCAGGTGCACATTCCCGGGCTCCACGGTATACACGTGCCAAATTTGGTAGCTGTAGGTTGAATGGTCTGGCCTGTAGAGCGCCAACACACCCACTCACACACACATTGAACTTTATTATAAGTATAGATGATGTAATATTTCCTTTAAAATATTTTATTTTTGTTTAAAAGTATGGATATTTTTATGTACTGTTTAAAATAAACAAGATTCAGCATTTCTTCCATTCAATAATCTTGAATGTTAATTTCTGGAAATTCGTCACCTAAAAATAAGTTGAAATTTTATAGTATGTTTTGAACTTATTTATTTATTATTTGTATATTTCTGTATGATTTTATTAAAAATGATGGGATGACACACATGTTTCTATCTTCTGCATGTATTTTAGTTGACTGATTTTATAAGCATTTAATTCATGTTGAAGTTTGTAGATTCAAAAGCAGAACCAATGAATGCAATTAAAGAAGATAGAATGGAAATAAATATTTTTTCACTAAAATTAATTTTATTCGTCAATTTTTGAAAATTAGTTACTTAAGATTTAACATGAGAGAACACTTATGGAGATGTGAAATATAATTCCATTTCATATCGCCTCAGAAACTCATATTTTAGATCAATTATGTGAGACCAAAAGGAAAAAATCGACTTTCTATGCGTACATTGAAAATTCTTTAATAAATCAATTTTATTTTTTATTAATATTATCGATAAAACACATTTTCATAAAATAAACTAAAAATTTTAGGAGATTTTTAAGTTAAAGTTTCAATTCTTAAATATTTATAAAGTATACTGTAAACTTTCTAATATTCAGAATTGCATTTTTTATTCAAAGGGCTTATTAAAACAATCATACATTTTCCGAGATATTTATTTTTCATAAACATATTGAAGTGATATATTTTTCTTGGCATATTTTTAATCATCACTACCAACATTCTCAGTTTTACAAATTTTATAGGGGCAAGAAAAGAAAACTGGAAACCTTTCATTCAGTAACGAACATTTATGATTTTAACACATCTAAAATAGAAAAATGTTTTTCTGTGAAAAATAATTAAAAATATTCGATATTAGTGGCGAAAAATTTAATTCTTTCATTCGAAATATTCGATATTATTGGAGAAAACTTCAATTCTTCATTTCTCTAATGGAAACATGGGAACTTGAAATAGTTGGTGCTACTGGTTAAAAGAAAATATTTGATTTATTTATTATATATATCATTGAAAATACTGATGCCATGTTACTTTTCTATTCAGTTTGTGATATTATTTATTGCTTATCTTTCTGTCCTGCAAAATATTATTCTTTTTATTTATTTTTATTATGAGATTATTCCTCACAGCAGGTGAAACGATATTATCCATTTTCTTTCAGATGTCTTCCTGGTTAAAAAATTCAATACTGAATTGAGAAGAAATGACAATATATTTTCTGAAGTGAAATTATATATATATTCATCACATTCACTAAAATGAAATAAAAAATGATTATGTATCCGTGTCTCTTATTGTATTCTTCTACTTTTAACCCACGCAATTTAAAATATTTCTTTGTAGAAGAACATACAAATTTTCTGTTTTAAATCTGAATTATTTCATTTTATTGAAGTGAATTATTTTCTGTTTAAGATGATTATTGTGCAACAAAATGAATAATAAAACAGAAATCAAAGATGTGAATGAAAAAGCTGCAATTATTCTTTGATTAGCAATTATATGATGGAATTTATATCAAAACGTAAATCTTTAACAAGCAATTTCCTGAAAATATATATAAAAACTATTTAAGTATCTATAAGATTTTAAATCATGGAATAGAAATTTTAAATCGAGATTTAAAATGAAACCCGATTTTTGGTTCATACTCAACTTTGATTCAAAAATGAAATGCTGGAATATTATATTTATAAGATCTATTATAAGGTATTAAAATTATACGTTAAGAGTTTCATTATAATATTTTTATCCTTCTTCCTTTTGACGAAATAATGAGACTGAAAACCACTATTCCGTACAAATGTTTGGAAAATTGTTTCAGAATTCTTTACCTTCATTTAATAAAACTCATGTAAATTTTCTTGACTCATATCATTTGGGTTTTGTAAATAGATATAAAATGCAAAAGTAAAATTGTTTTAAAAAAATGTGATAATATTTAAATTAAAAGGATACAGTTTTGACAAATAACTAACTGCTACTGTTTTATCATAAATGAAAAAAAATTATATTCATCAATTTCGGCACCTTTTTTGTATTCATTTTTATAAATTTTTGTATCATAGTCATAAAGACATTAAGCTATTAGTAACGATGAATTATGCAGAGTTAATTAGTTAGAATACGCGATTATATTGCCGCATTGAAAAGAGGCAGTCGACTCTCCATGACCGAAAGGTCATAGAACTGATCTTATAATCAAGAGATTTTAAGTTCGAATCTCGCTAGAGACAATGCGATTCACAGTTTGTGTAAATATTTAATTCCTTGATTTTATGTTTCCCTTTATTTCATGTTTCAGAAGATACTGGGCATTTCTTTAGTTTACCAGACAAGTGTTCTGGAATTTTGTTACTGTCTCCAGAAAAGTATTCTGGAACTTTCCCTGCTAGTATAAAAGCAGAAGATTTGTCAGTCACTATGTTCTGAGTTCAGAGTTGAGTTAATAAATCGGTTTAGCTCTACATCTTGTGTGTGTCATTGAGTTCTACTCTAGAGTATCTACGTGACAATATAGTACATTTATATGATATACTGCTCCTATTTCACATCAAATTATAGTTTCCGTAAGTATTTCAAATTTTCTTGGCTCAGTAAGATGTTTAGGGCAAAATACACTACAAATTTTCTTTTTACAAAATTATAATCATTGAGCTTAAATTCTATCACATATACTTCTAATAAATCTCAACAATTGTTAAATTATCCAAATATTTATTTACGTTTTAAAGTAAGGACTTCTGATTTGAAAAATCTCTAGCATTACATTAACATAGATTATATAGAACTTAAGAAACAGAAAAATTAAGTGATTGCTGGTAATGAAAATGTTTGAACTAAAGCTTTTCTGGAATCTTTGAAACGACAGCTCATGAAACCTCATGAAAAAATTTATAGATTCTCACTTTCTGTCTATCTCTCTCTATATGATTTAAAACAACGTCTTGACTGAGCAGCTAACCTATCTTTGAGTTAACGGTATATTGCTGTAATAAACTTAATTGAAAATAAAGAAAGTCATGGGAAATCGATAGTTTCTGTTTTGGATGTTTAAATTAACGGATTTCATTAAAAGAAAGCGAATCTTTTTTCTATATATTGGTTCGGATCCGCTGTCACCTTGGATTTGGACAAGATTTTAGCCTTTTGAAGGAGGCTGTGAAATTAGAGACACGATTCCTCTTAAAGCCCGTTATATTTGCAGATTGAGAATTTGAAGTGATATTATAAACTCATGTATTTCCCTCGTTATCTGATCGTGATTGGATATGTCAAGATCTCTCTCATAATAGCTCTCATGTTGCTTTAAAATAGGACATTAATATAACTAAAATAGAAAAATAAAAAAAAATAAAAAAATATTACAATAGGAAACGAAATGGAGTGTTGCATGAAACTTTGTAGAATGCTCTCCATTAAAGAATTTAATCCCTTTTCCTCGCGCAATATTGCGGCCCTTGTAAGACCACGAATAATGAAAATTCAGAAAGATGGTTACGAAATATGCATTTAGTAATTTTATTAAATTTATGGCGAAAATATTTATTGTCTATTTACAGGGCGATTGATACCAAAACTTGACATAAAACTATAGCTATAGTCATAAGATAACAAGCTGAAATTCATTGCGTTTAGGTAGATCCTAAAGTACATATGAACAGGCAGTCAAATGTCTGGCGGATCTGACTCAAAATTTGATAATATCTATATTTTAGATGTTAAATCAAAACACTAAATTTTATCTATCTTGCTTTTTTCATTTTATAGTTATCAAGTTTGCTTCTACTCAAACAGTCATAATTTTCGAGCATGAATTTCACTCAAAATGGGAAAAGAATCTAAAAATTGATCTGTTATTCCGCATATCGAAGTTCAGTTGCCTAGCTCAAAGCGCTTTTGAGTAATCACCTTCACAGACAGATAAACTGATTGACAGACAGACAGATACTTAGACAGACACACGGACAGACACAGTGCCGAAACATTTTTCGTATTCAGCGATGTCTGCATATTCGTTCAAAATTTCAAATTCTGATTTTTTGACAATTACAATACTTTTTTTTTATATTTCGTATATGAGAAAGTAAAAACTTAAAAATATGAATACATGTAAATTTAATAAATATTTTGTACAAATTAACACGTAGCTCAGAAATAAATTTCGTTAATTCCTACGAATACATTGAACATTTAAATACATATTAATAAAAATTGGATGAAAAAGAAAGGTATAATTAAAAAAAGCTCTGACTTTGGTAAATTGTTAGTTGATTATTTATTTCATCAAATATTTTACTGATCGCAAAATTTTTCTTTACAAATTAATTAATTTGAAAGGCGGATGAAATAAACAGTTTTTTTATATGAAATCTGATTCTTATCTCAAAACTTATTTGTCAGTGCTGTAATTAATGTAAACTGCAAGGCATTTTCTTTTGCTCATTTTAAATTTGACATTTGTGGGACATGCCAGGGAGATCAAATTAAGTGTCATGCATTTTAAGACAATGAAATTTGGACATGGACCAAATTTGACATCTTAAAATATCCGACAAGCTCATCCCTAAAAATAAAATTGTTTTTCAAAATAAAACCTGACGGCATTATTGGGATTTTCTAAATCCACTGCAAACATAATCCTTGAATAAGATATTAAAATATTGCCATTTCCTTAGCAAAACCAAACAATCTGGTACAAAAGAAAATCAATAGCATTTTCTTAAATACGATCATCTGCAACAGACACGTAGTAGACGCAGTAATTCCAGTATCAATATCTGTAATCTTGCGAGACAGGCGGCACCAAAAAGTGTAGAGAAACCTGTCTGCCATACCATAGTGTTCTATAGGGACTCCGTCTACAGCGCTAAGTCTTCTGTATATAGAACTGTCCATTCGTTTATAATGATGTGACACTGTTTATGATCCACTTTTTTTTTCTTTTATACAAAAAAAGTGGTACCATCGCTCTTTGTAAGCGTATTTTATCTGCGGATTTTCCTCGATACGAGAAGTGTAACTTCGCACAGCAGAGAGGATTTCCGGAAAACACGATAAGCTTCAACTTTTCGGGATGACATTCGGGACAGCACTGGTTGTCGTCGCGTCAGGGGGATTGGAGAGACGGTCGCAGTTAAGAAATCGATACCTCGCAATTAAGTGAGAGGCTTTAGATATTTTCAAGGGAGAGATTGGGACGCCTCCGCCGTCCCTTCAATCTTCCAGAACATGGTCCCAAAAAGCAGATGGGCTCACTCTCGAAATAGAATATGAAAGAAATAAGAATGGTGATGCCATTTGTCTGCAAAATATTTAAAAACCGTTGCTATTTGTTGAAGATTTTTTTCTATTTACAAGAGTAAAAGAAATGTATCTTACAAAATTATAGGGGGGGAAGACATGATTTTTTTAATGTATTATTTGAGTACATTTTATTTATATTGCAATATGCCCTCAAAATACCTAGCAAATTGCTAAAGGAAATGACATTGTAAGAATTGATGTAAAATTGAATTGTTAGATTTTCACCAATGTTGTCCGCCTGAGATATATATATTGCTGCTTCTACTTCTTCAATATAAGTTACAAAGAAAAACAGAAATTCATCTAACTGGCTGAGGAAAATTTAGCAACTCTGCTTCAAAAATCTAAGTTTCGGTTTCAGTACTCTGAGAGGGAATATTAAGCCTGAGAAGAAGTAAACACTAACTTGACATTGCTGTTAAAACAAACAAACAAACAAACACACACACACACACACACACACACACACACACACACACACACACACACACACAC
>JAPMOR010075101.1:59576-81145 GCA_026543865.1 Argiope aurantia
CACACACACACACACACACACACACACACACACACACACACACACACGCACACACGCACACACACACACGCACACACGCACGCACGCACGCACGCACGCACGCACGCACACACACACACACACAATTATTTTAGGGATTGTTGATACCCATAGCGACTCGTGGTAGTGTTTTAACATATACTGTACTATCTAGTTATGATTAACTTATATTTAAACAATAAATCATATATATTTAACACAAATTTTCTTTTTTATTTAATTTTAATTAATTTTATGATAAGTCAATAAAAGTGATAGTAAGACCTTTCTCTGACTATTAGTTTCAAAAAACATTTGTGAACAAACTATTTAGTTAACTGTCATTTAAATTAAGCTCAAAATAAACTATTATTATTCTATTTTTTTATTAGTAGTAGTCTATTATTGTTTGCGTTTTTCGCTCTCATTTATAAAGATTTACTCAAATGCGGTTGAACATAAAATACTATGAAAGTATAAAATAAGAGAAAAATAATTTGTTGGATGTATGTTACTTTCACATCTTGGCAGAAAAAAACTTTTATTGTATGGCAATATTTTAATTAGTTTTATTCATAATTGATTATTCTTAATTTATTGATGTTTTTTTACAAAGTACATGTTCAAACACGCAAAAACGCCTGTAATAAAAAGACTTAAGATACGACTTTAAAGATTCTCCAAGGCTTATTTCAGTGTCAATGCGTTTATTTTACAGGAACGGGAGGAATGTGTAAGGAAAAGAATGCGAATGCTATTGAGAATGCTCAGAGCAGAAATCGTTATTCCGTAGAATCGCAATAATTTATAAGATATTTTCTTTCACCGAAATAGTAGCTCACTGTTTTTATCTCTTATGTTGTAGATTGAAACGTTTAAAAAGGAGCGGTGTTAAAGTATTGATATATTTAGATGCCACAAGTAGAATTATATAAATTAGTGATTATATTTATGCAATTTTAAAAACTGGTAATACTGTAGTTCAGCAGAATCTATAATCATGCCTTCAGTTTTCTGTATTTAACTGTTCTAAGGTGTTTCATCAAACTTTCTTGAATAGATAATAACAAATTATAAGGTAAATTTTTAAAAATTAAATGCATACTTGGAGAAACGTTGCATACATAAATAGTATTTCTAAAAGACAAGAAAAGAGTACTTTTTTTTTACTTTCTGTTATACTTAATATAAAGAAAGTATAGTTATTGTCAAAGAAATTGGAACTCGAGATTTTGACAATTCTCTACTTTTTAAACTTTCCTGAGTTCAAAAAACACATTATTGGAAAATTTACGCCTATCTCTCTGTCAGAGACAAAGAAAACTCAATAAACATTTTGATATATATAGTTGAAATTTGGCATTCGGTCTTAACAACAAATTTGCAGGTTTCTGTCAAATTTTGAATAAAATCTGATTAGAGGAAGCCCGTTTGTCCAGCAGCTCGAATATAAAATTTGCACGAAAACGAAGAGAGCTAGTTAGACGAGATTCGGTTCACAGATTTTACATCTGTAGTATACACACCTGTCAAATCTTGACACAAATTCAGTTTCACTGTCAGTCTGTACTTTCAGAAATAAGTAAACGCTATAAATTAAAAAATGCAATGGTTTAAATATATCAAATTTAGTGTTGAAATTTGTGACTACATTGCAGTTGTATGTCCAATTTTTATTCAATTGGTTTAAAAAACGTGTCTAGAACATAAATGCAGTTTTTGAATTTTATTAATTATTAATCACCAATTGATTCGCCGATTGCACTAAAATTATAAATTAAAACCAAATAAAAACCAAAAAAAACAACATATCAATAAAAATGATAAATTAAAACCAAAAGCTAATCCTTCATAAATATATGCCAAAGCCATGTAAGGCGTTCTTCGGCATTACAATTTTATTAGAGAGTATACGAGAAAGTTTTGGGGAAACCTCCCCGCTGGTTTCATATCTATTTTTTGCTATCCATCATTTTTGTATTAATATTATGGCTGTTTAGAACTGAAAATACCACATTCCAACCTCTCCTTACCTAATCGATTCGTTCTTGAGAACTGAATAAAAATTATTTTAAAGCCGAAATTGTATTTCCTGCTCATTGAAAAGAATCCCCTTTATTCTTTGACTTTTATAGAAATAAAATATCTTCCGCAGTAATAGTTTCAATTGTGATGAAATCGAAAAAAGCCGAACAGGGTTTCAATGTACGTTTAAGTTCAATTAAAAGTTTTGAACAGATAGTTAAGTTTCTTTCTATTTATCTGTTCTTCTTACTGAAATACTTGTTCTTAGAAATACGATAAAATTCTTCAACAAGCTATAATTCATATCTCTCGCCCAATCAATGTAGATTCCTTCATTCTTTGAATTTTTATCAGAATAAACTGTGCTATTATGAAAAATTAAGTTCTTCTAAAAGTTTCGAACATATAGTTAAGTTCCTTTCTGTCTATCTATGCTTCTTATTGAAATACTTGTTCTTGGAAATACAATAAAATTCTTCAACAAGCTATAATTCATATTTCTTTCTCGATCAATGTAGATTCCTTCATTCTTTGAATTTTTATCAGAATAAACTGTGCTATTATGAATAATTAAGTTAATCTAAAAATTTCGAACAGATAGTTAAGTTTCTTTGTTTCTATCTATGCTTCTTATTTAAATACTTGTTCTTGGAAATACAATAAAATTCTTCAACAAACTATAACTCATATTTCTTGCACAATCAATGTAGATTTCATCATTCTTTGAACTTTTATCAGAATAAACTGTACTATTATGAACAGCTTAAATAATATGAACGTCCGAAGAGATTTTAATAATATACATGTTAATGATATTTAACGTCCATACAAATAGTTACGAATAGTACATATTTAAATCCAACAATTGAAGAAAATCTATCAAGATTAAATTCCTGCTTTCAAAACAACACTTTTCTGACTTAACAGTTTCGTTGGATTGAAAAAATAGAAAACTAACCAGCTCATTAAAAGAATTATTTCTAAATAATATTTAATCACTGCGGAATAATGATCTGGTCGGAGGTTATTCCTGATGTTTACTCTCTCAGTTAATTCGCTGTTGTTTCGGCTGTTCTGTTCGAAGCTTCGTTCTGGAGCGACATTTCTCATTAAAGTTCTCTCTCAACTTGTCATAGAAATATCGAAGAGAATTCTTTTAATAATAAACTGTACATTCCCAGAAAAACACGAAAAAGAACTGTCAGTAGTAATAAAGTTCTCGATCGTTTTTGTTTTGCACTTACTTTTTTTTTTCACGTGCGCCAATTTTTATCATTATTCGTTCATTTTTCTGGGACGAAACAGAAAAAAAAAGAAAGGAAAAACGTTCCCATGAATAAAATTTTCCAATCAGTCGAGCAAAAGAAAAGACCTAGTTTTATATTAATTTTATTTCATTTTTTTGCTGTTATTATCTCTTTATTTTTTTATCCATTCCCTTGCTGCAGAAGATGCATTTTTCCGCTCCATTGATTGAACCCTCGAGATTTCTGCACATCGAAATATCCTTGGAAATAAATAAAGCGGAATCGGATGAATGATGGGGAGAAATAGAGGGTTATTTCTTTCTATTTTTAATTACAGATTATTGGGGTCTCAAAGTTTGGAGCCTTCCCTTGTCAGATTTAAAATGAAATATATCAGCCAAGTAATGATCAGCACCGGAATCATTTTCGATATACATACCCTCCATTATGTCTTTTCTTTTGTCTCTACGATGCTAGAGTTCAGCAATCTCATTTACGAGAAAGTCTTTTTGTTTTAAAGAAAGGGTAAATTGTAATGACATTTTCTTGCATACATAAAAAAATAAAGAAAGACAGTTACCAAAATTATTCGAATTGTTTTGGTTCTTCTCCTCATTTTTTAAAGAAATATTTCAGAGAAATACTTAATTAAAATTTATAAAAACATTTTTAAAGAGCACGATTTAATTCATATAAAGAGATTTGTTTATCTTATTATTATTTTGTTTTCATTTTTTTATTATTCATCATTGAAAATATTAAAAAAAAGAAGGACATTTACCAAAATGATTGGAATTGTTTTGGTTCTTCTCGTCATTTCTTTAAAAAATATCTCAGAGAAATAATTTAAATTTATAAAAACAGATTTAAATGGCACGATTTTATTTGTATAAATAGATTTATCTTAATCATTTGTGTTTTTCAATTTTTATTATTCATCATTGAAGATATTATAGAATTTTGTAATATATTTTTCATAATTGTTATAACATGTTGAAAAACTAGAAATAAATTTTAAATAAAATTAAAACATTGCAATGTAACACGCAAATTCTCATCTTTATTACATCAGAGGAAGTAATTGGAAAATGCACCTCCAAAATTCCCTTTTTGGAAATATGATGAAGTCTAGGTAAATATAGATGCATATATGTAAGAAATTATGTATGGATTATTTCCTATAGATGTAAGATTTAAATAAGAACAAATATATTACATATCAGATTTTTTATTCGTTAATATAAAATGTATTATTTTATTTTGATTCAAAGAATGTACCATATCTACATAAAAGTGTTCATACATTATTTGTTATTTTTAAAATATCATAAGTATTTTCAATAACATTTATAATTATATCAACAGTTTCGAGTAAGTTACTTCATTTATTTATTGCTAATATTTGTAAATGTGTTGAAAATTGTACAATCTCCTCGTAATGATTTATTATTTTTAAGAATTTAAAATATTACTCAAAATATTATTAATACTAACAGACAATGAAATTGGCATTATTTTCCATACAAAATATCATCAAAATGCCTTATCTTATTAATCCAGATTTATAGAAGTTTTGAGAAAAAATATATTAATTTCGTTATTTTAAAAACGGCATTTATTCTGAAATAAAAGGACAAAAACTAATTTTTAAAATATTTCTTTGTTATTATTTATATATAAATTTAAAGAAAGTTTTTTTCAATATTTTAAAATGTTTTTATTATAGTGTGTATATGAATATCAGGGATGTAGTATATAAAAAGGACATAAAAATAAACGAAGTGCCGCCCCGATTCTCTCTCCCTCCCAAAGAAATTAAAAAAAAAAGCACATTGAGATGTCTTCTTAACATGCGGATTGCCAGGTGACTCACCTGTGATTTAATCTATAATCTGACTGAACCGAATCCCCCATCTAATTAAATTGTACCTTCTCTATTTAGGAAATAACAAAAAAGGTTGCCATCAACGAAGGAGAAAAATTTGTTATCTATATCTATCTGAATATCAGGCTCGAGTCGTGGCAACAAACGAAAATTAAGCACTCTGCGTCTTACTTATCCTTATCCTCGCAAATGTGATGCATACATAAAATTAGCAAAAGCAATAGACCACTGGCAAGTGGTAGGAGAAATACTTTCAGAAATAATTACATTACAAAGATTTAAATGGATTTCGTGATTTATTTTTAAATCTGTGATTTTCCTATCTTATGGTTCGCATAATATATCCTGGCGCTAATGAGTTGGCGGTGTGATATAAAAATTGCATGATACCAAATGGATTTCTTTAGTAATTTAGGATACTAATAAGAATCCACACTGTTTTAATCTTACAGAATTACGTCCTTTTTTATATTAAATTCTTCAACAACATTTCCTAGAAAAATAGGAAAGAAATTACATATATCTCAACTCAATAGCATTTAATTCAATCTTATTACCTATTCGCGACCTTCTCCATTTTATATTTTTGTCCCAAATACTATCGTTTTTCATAAGTAGAAGGTCAGATTTCCTTCTATATCCATCCTTTATTTGTCTCAGTTACATAATTTTAGTATGATCTGAAATTAACACTAGTTTTGGAAAATAAGTTTTTATTATTTTCATTATATTCATGTTTTGAATTATAAAGTGCAATATGTTGAATTTTGAGAAAAAGGAAAATTAACACTTTAATTGCAAAATAAATATTGTCTACTAATATACATTTTATTATTTTATGATCTAGATAAATAATATACTTATTGGGAATAATTTGGAAAAAAATATAGCTAATCCCTTCGGGCAATCACGTGTGATTAAAAAAAATATATATTTAATATGAAAGATCATGACCTTAGATATGTTACCACTAATCACCCGTTTTCCATTTTAAGGAACAGTCTCAAAAGCATATTTCATTGTACATACTCTAAAGAGGAAACATAGACAAAGTTCCTAAAACCTCAATATTTGTATCAATTTCATCAATTTTTATTTTACATCAATTAAATCATCGACCATGATAATTTTTTAGTAATAAAACTTCAATACATTTCCAGCCTCAACTACTGAACCGATTCCCCCAATTTACTCCGCATTTTGTATACTAATTTACTTACAGTCCCTATAGTCTTTTCAATACTTTCCCTTTTTACGTGCTCTCCTCACATAGTAGTTTTTTCAGTCAGATATGTCCTTGACTTCATTAATTACAATTTTATAATTACTAAGTGATATTTCTATGCGAATTTTAATGAACTGAGTTGGTTTGTACTTACGGATGTTCAATTAAATAAATATGCGTCTTTATATACAACAAAAAACACTTGTGAAACATCTGTTTATATATAAAGCACTAACATACGTGGCTCAGAAATCGCACTTATTAATTATTGCCGAATGGTAACAATTAAATGTAAGCAAATCACTATAAAATTTTTCGGACTCTTCCCTGGACGTTTCTATAACTATATTCAATTCCTTACTTCGTTATGAAACTTTAAAGTATTGTTAGTAATGCTGTGGATAATCCTCACGAAAAGCTCGATTCTCTTTGAGGAAATGAGATGCAAATGAAATAAAAAACTTAATCGGGCAGGGAAATAGACTTACCCACGTCTATATGAATGGTTGCTATGACATTATTCTGAAATAATGGATATGTCTACAAAGACTATTTTCTTATAAAAATTATTTTCATTACCTTAAAATTAAAAAAAATAAATAAAGGTACCAGTTTTATTTTTGTACAATGTTTCCTGTGCTTTTAATAAACTTCTTGAATGTTATACACAATTTGTAAAAAATTTTCATATGAAATTCAATCTCATTGAACAAACAAAAGTCAGTTTCTTTCGTTACTTAGTTACTTACTTTCGTTAAGTTCGTTACTGTTTCATTACTTAAAGTTCGTTTTTGCCAACGTTAAAATTAAAATAAATAAATGCTTTCTTTGGACTTAATATAGTAGAATTTTCACTTTCGCTTTCATTTTGTAGCATGCTTTTAAGTTGCACACATATTACCATTGTTTTGAATTATGCAATTAAATTCTTGTTTTTCGTTTTCTATCTTACTCAAATAGGAATGTAAGATATATCTATTATTAATATTTTACCGCCTAAAAAGTCCATAACCTGGGCAAACAAACAAGTCTCCAAAAGCGAATAGTATAATAAAAATTTTAACAAAACAATCAGAAATCAGAAATGTCGTAAAAGTAATTTACTCTGCATTGAATTAAGGTGGAAATATGGCCTTTAACGTTGATAGATTGAAGAGATAAGAAAACATTGCATCGTATTATTTATATTAAATGGAAAAAGCGATATTGAATTCATAAAATAATTCAAATTAAAAAATAAAAAAGATAAAAATCAAACAGAATGCAATGTTGGAAAAGCTGCATTCTTAAAAAGAAAAAAAAAAGTATTTAAAAGTATATTAAAAGATATATAATTTTCTTATTAATATTTATTTGAGTATGATAATTGTCTATGTCAAGTATCATAAAGCAATAAAAAAATAGATAAAATTTTACAATGGTTTTATAAATTAATTTGCAGTACATCCCATCATATTGCCAAAAAAACACACACACATTTTTTTAGAAATTTATTAAGCCGCTTAAAGAAAACTCCCTTTTTTATGATAATGTCGTTCATATGCCTTGATATAATAACGATTTTAATGATTTTTCACAAAATCGCTATTGAGCATGCCTCATAAAATGCTGGAAAAAAAAAGCATTCTAGCAGAAAGGTAGAAGAAACAACGCAAATTCAATAAAAAGAAAGAAAGAAAGAAAGTAGCTTCTCCTAAAGATTATTTTATAAGTTAAAAAATTTTAGTTAAAATTATAAAAACCTAAAATAATAAGCAATAACACAAAATAGAACAATCCAAAAAAATAGAATTCATTCTTTATTAAAATTAATTAAATCGTAGACTTAATTGGATAACATCAAGAACCGCAAAACATTCAAATAACTAGAAATAGAAATACATGATTTAACTGCTTCGGTAATTGCTGACACATATGCTATTATATAATGGAATTATAGTTACAAAGAATTTAATATTCCAGATTAAAAAAATATGTTTACATATTTTTAAAACCAAGTTGCAATTTTCATCGTTTATACTTTTTTTTTCTTTTTTATATACATCTTAAATGAATATGGACTAAAATTCTTTACAGAAGAATGCATGGTTACAAAACAATGCCAAAATTCTGGGAGCTTTTGGCAATCATCCAGTTTTCTAGTATCGGTTTATGCTTATAGGGCATTATCTTATAGTAAACAATAATATTTATTCATTATTTTTAAAAGACTTTATGGTATTCAAAGAATTGAAATGTTTACAATAGTAGAAAATATATAGTTAAGAATATTTGGCAAATAAAATATTATTTTTGAGCTACAACCGGAGATTATTAATATCTGTACAAAGAAGGAGTGAATTAAAAATTTGAATTAGGAAACGTTTGAGTCGGCAGTCGCCCTTTTGAATTTTATTTGATCAACTCAAAAGTCATCCGAATAAAAAAACTTTTTTTTCATGGGAGAAAATAAAGTTTGCCTTAGAAATTTGTTAGAATTATTTATCTTGGGTATATTATCGACTATCATTGTTTTTATTTATTGATTTAATAAAACAAGAATACATAGTATCTGATGTATTTACAGAGAGGATTCTTACACTCAACAAATTAGACATTTACATATGATGATGAGTATTTGTATTTGAGATTGCTTTCTGTTGGTGTATTGTTTACTATTACCGCCAATCAATTTTAACTGTACGATAATAAATTTAGTCAAATTAAAAAAAATCGAATTTCATAGGACTGAATGTTATTAATTATAACATTACATAATTATAACAGTATTTCAGATTGTTATAATTATGAAAACGCTTTATAGTTAAGTGAAACTTTTGATTCTTAAAATACAATTTTTTATTTATATATTTTCAACATTTAAGAAATGGGTAACATGGGTAAAAATTTGAACACTGATATTAGGACTTAGCTTGGTAAGTACTCCCAAATTTCAATTCTTATTAAAAACTTTATATTAATCATAATAAAAACTTTTTTTGCTTTTTAAATCATATTTCGTCAATAATTCTTTAAGATTGAAATATTTTTAAAAAAAATTTAAAGTTACATCCAGAAAATTTTAATTTAATACTCATATTTATTTTCTTATTTAAAAAAAACAAAATAATTTTTAATGATAAACAAATAATAAATTGATTACTTATTGTTGTTTTTACGAAAGTAGGAAACATATTTAAAAAACAATAATTGGCGAAAAACATTGATTTTTTCGTTTTGAAATCCATGTTTTCGTCTTACAATCTTTCTCTAAAATTTCTTTGTTTTTTTTTAAATCTCTAAACATGTTTCTTTAAAATCCCATCTTAATGATTTTTAGATGCATTCTTTAGGAAATGCGTTTATCTTTATTTTTGCATAATTTATATTTTATTTCTATTTTTATAAATTATAAATTGAGACAAAAAGTAAAATCAAACTCTTATGGTAAGTCGCATATATGAAAATGCAATTTAAACCACTTGTTCAATTTTGACATAATAATTTCTGAATATACTTTTAAGTATTTCTGAATATACTGAACGACCAAATAAGAAAAAAAAGATTATACAAAAAAGATTAATGTGCGAAGTATGAAAATTCTATACTTTTTACAGTCGAGCCCCGATATTTAATTATTAAAAAGCAATACAACTTATTTCTTAACTTGTTTGTAAATTTTTGATTAAATCATTTGATTGAATTCGAAATTCGAAGATTTTTGCTTGTTTTTGGCACAATATACCTATTTTCAACAAAAACAATTAGATTTTTTTTTAATTTTTCAAAATAGTTTTCATTTTTATTATTTCATAAGTATTTATTCAAACTATTTTATGCAAAAATTCCAAAACAGTATCATATGTTACTGTTACTGCTTTTTTCAAAACATTCATCACGAACATAGTCACATACTTTCTTAAGTTTAGTTGCAAGGTATTCTTAAAAAGAATGGAATACTGATAAATTAGAATTTATATGCTCTTCAAATTTGCTTACTTTTTTCTTTAAAAATATCATAAATATTATAAAGCAAAGTTTACTTCACAGTTTAAGCTAAAAAATAAAAGAATATTCGTCTTTCTATTTTCTTAAGACAATTCTATAAAGCCTGATAAAATTAAAAAAGACTTACTCCTTGGCATAGTGTTCATTCCTACTATCATTATTTACCAAGTGAAGCTTTAAAATATTTTATATTACATGTTAATTATCAAAGTGTGCATTTCGCACTTCATTTTCCTCGAGTTGTTTCTTTTAATAAGTATTTACTTTTCTCCAATGTAATAGTATAAACAGTATAATTTAATCAAGAATAAGTTTTAAAAGGAAATCAAATCCATATATCAAATTTTTAAAAGATCAAATTATAATACCTTTAAAAATCCAACATTTCATATAAAAATCGCATTAAAGCTTTGAAATCTTTTTAGAAATTAGATATATATTTATATAATACATAAATCTTAGAGAGTCTGGAAAATATGCACCCATCAATAATAACATCAACATTTTAAGCTGTTAAAACTTTTTTAATTTTAGAGGACGGAAGGAAGAAAAAGTTTTGTACATCTTTTTTCATGATTTTGAAGAGCCACCAAATGGAATAAAATATTTTTAAAAGAAGCAATGAAAATGGCTTGAATTTTTCAACTTAAATGAATTATTTTCACAAGTGGGCTCACGTTAAAGAAATTTTTCTAGCATTTTTGCTTTCAAAGAATATTTTAAAATTTTATTTCATGAAATATTATTTTACAATCTTGTTAACAACAATAGTTTCTACAGAATGAACTCTACGATACATGCCACAATACTAGTCAAGTTCCTCAGTCATTCTGAAATTTTTGAATGTGACTTTCGTTAGTTATTGTAGTCGTTGAGAATAATGTATTATTTTCGACTATGTTGGAAGTTTTGAGTGTTAAATATAGTAAAATTATAAAAAAAATATTCCCTTTTGACATTGTTTAATTCAATAGATCAATGTTCATTGAAGTATATCTATAATTACAAAGTTTGAGAAATGTCACTGTCAGATTCCAGTACTTCTTATTTATTACAAAAAAGACGGATATTTAAAAACTTAGCTTAAATAAACTTAACTAGACTTAGATAGAATATTATTTGAAAATACACACATGTAGTAAACATCAATGGGTCATCTTTATGGTTTGACCACCATAAAATAATACATTGAAAATTTTATAATTTATTATTTAGAAGTTGCTTTCTAAAATATAGAAGCTTCAACACATTTTTAAAAGATCTGAACCGATATTCTGCTAAATATAGTTGCAAATAATAGAGGAATTTCTTTTATCACAGAAAAGAACATTTTATTATTAAAAAAAGCAGATATTTTTAATTAGTATAAATATTATATGTCATGCTGTGATTCAAAGTGAAATTATTATATATAATACTAATTTTTAACGTATTTTTTGCCTTCTTTCTTATGAAGTTTATACAGTTGAAGATGGTTTAATTTGTGATAATTATAGCCTTCTCTGGACTGCAAATATTTCTGAAGCCATACTTCAGATTTTTATTTAAAACATTGAAATAAAGTCATTTAAATAAAGGTTCTAGAATGTTTGTTTCTTGTACATTTTTGCTAGCAAAAACTTCCTTTTCGAACAAAGGTTAAATAGATGTCATTTAAAAGTATTAAAATAATGTTTTTCAATATCTGAAATGAATATTAATTTTTACAAAATTTTCTAAGTATATTATGGAATATTGTGCTTTTGCATTTAGTACATGATAATCAAAGTTAATAATTGCTACGATAAGTAATGTTTCTTCTCTGTTTTCAAATCTAATTTCGCTTTCAATTTGTGATAAACAAACACTCCGACCGAAGTTCGTTATTTTCTTTCGTCAAAATAAACGCAGGGAAAACCGTTTTAATTAAGATTCTCATTTAAATAAGGATTCTTTTAATGTTATCTGCGTTTTCTAAAAACCTTAAAAAATGTAAATAAATAAATAAAAACTAGCTCAGACGCTTTCATTGATTTTTTTTATTTCATTTCTTTAGCAAAAAAAAAAAAAATTAAATGACCAAGAGAATACTTAATTGCTATTTTAATTATAATACTGGTTTTCTTTTCAGAATATATGCTCATTTGTTGGAAAGTTATTTTTGTTTATAATAGAGTAATTAGCTGTCTGGACAGAAAAGCACGAAAGCCGTTGAAGTGGAAAATACAAGAGTCTAAAAGTAGGAGAAAAATTAAATGAACCTAAAATTACTTAGGAAGATACGTTTCAGAGAAAAGTAATTACACTGAAAGAGGAAAATTGATTGGCGAGATGTTGAGCATACTTCGACGCCAACAGCGATAAAATCTCGTCACTGTCGCCCATTTTTACTTTCAGAAACATCAGCATTTGAAATCGGAAAGTGAATCTTGTGTGTTTATATTGTATAAAGTTGATGATTTATCAAATATTTTTAGTTGCTTCATTCTATTATTGTTTAATTGTATTACGACTTTTCTGAAGAAAGATTTTTTTTTTATACTAAAGTTTGTAAACTCAACTTTTGAATGTTCATGAAATTTGAACCATGTGAAAGACATCCAAGCCATACAATATCATAATAGGCGAAATGAAGGAAATATTGATTTTTTTTTATATTCGTTATGAAGTTATGCTTTTCCCTATAACAAATAATAGGAATCCAAGCATGTGAACAATTTTATGCATTTAAAGATTTCGAGCAAATTAGAATAAGGCGTTTCAGTTACAGATGCGGTTCACTATTTCGGAGAGTTTTTATGATATTGACATTATTATTAGAATTTATAGCTCTTTTTCCAATAATAATAACAAGGCTAAAGAAATGAGTGGTATCATGAATATATCATCTGAACTGCTCATCGATGCCGAAATATTTCACTCACAGATAAAAGATGGTTTTGTATATTCCTAGAATTCAAGGATATTTATCTAGGGTGCAGATTTGTTGTCCTACTAGCATCAGGGGTTTTTGCCATGGCAGAAAATGATGTTATCGGATGAAAAAAACATTATTATTATTATTTTTTTGCAAATATTCAGTTCTAAGACTATGAAAAGAGCGATATGATTAAAAATATTTATTGCCAAAATATTACATATCCTCATGCATGGAATTAGGCTCTATTAGAAATTATTATTCGGCATAGATAGTAATGCTCGATGTCCCAAAGCGACGTGTTTTAATGGTGCTTTTAAAGTGAAGGAATGTGTTGGAAGAATTTTTTTCTTATTTTTTTGTTATTAGTATTATAATGCTTATATGGATGTACAATGGGCTGCGATGGTACAGCGGTAAGGTCTCAGCTTCGGAACCGGTGAGTTTCAGGTTCTAGATCTGATTTTATCGAAAAACAGTCGTGTAAGAGGGTTCAGTGCACTCTAAAACCGTCAGGGCCAATTTTCTTCCTCTGGAAGTTTGAGAGGGATTGTGGAAGTTTGGAAGGGATTGGAAGTTTGGAGTGGAAGTTTGGAGAGGGATTGCCAACTCAGGTATCATCCTCGTCACCTGGTCGTGATTCAAAGTTACGAGGTCCCTTCCTAAATAACCCAAGTGTTCCTTTAAAACATGACGTTCATATAACTAAACTAAACTATGTAGATGCACGTGATAGTTGTATGAAGGAGCGTAGTTATTTTTTTGAAAGAATTTAAATGGTTCTTGAATGAGATAAAATAATGAAAGTTTCTGAGTTTCATATTCACTAAGATAATTTTATTAACATCATATAAAATTATGCGTACATTAATGGTGGATGAATGCATACTTACTAAGGCTTTAATGAAGAAACTGAAATTAAAAGTTACTAATGATTTTACTTATTCTTCTAAAAACTGCAAGTTTGTATGGTTTCTTTGTTTATGCTCATCATTCCGCGTGTATATATATATATAATATGTTATTTCTGTATTATATTTTTATTTTAAGACTGTCTGTATCTTTTCTTTAAGCCATCACTCGGCACCCAAACATTGTTTTATCTAAAAATTTCCTATTCCTTAATTTATAAATGCAGTGGTATTTATAAATTAAGAAAATATATAACTGTCCGCTTTCATTTTAAGTGAAATAATTCTATAAAAATATTGCATCAAATGATTTTGTTTAGAATATATTCTGTACATCAAATTTTATACACTGTTACACTAGAAATAGATATATTGATTTTATATAATATATTTTATTACGTATAATACTTATTATACGTATAATAAATTCTCACATAAGAAAATTCATCCTTATATATATTCAATAAACTGACAGACAATATACATTAATTTTAAATAAGCATACTTTTTGAGTTATAAAGTTTTCATCAAAATACTTTTTGCTTATTTAAAAAAAGATTGAAAATCAGTATTTAGTCTTTTATGATTTTATAATTGTGTAATAGTTATATGTTCATATATGATTTAAATCACGACAAAGTATTGTAATTTCCCAAGACCATTCGATTTCGATTTTTTTGATGAATTTTTATTTCAGACCACCCTGAGTCCATAAAATAGTAATAATAATACAAAATTATTTGTGTTTATATAAATCCATACATATGAAATTTGTTATGAGAATTAACGACCAAAATTACAGATGTGTATCCGATTTTGAATTAAATCTAGCAAATTGACTATCTGTCAAATGCATGCGTATGTATATGATTGCGGTAACTAAAAAGTGGAAGAAAATAAATGAAAGATTCTAGCTAGTGATATGTACACTAAAAATGCTAAAATTATTTGTAAAAGGATAAAATGTTTTACAGTTTTCTAGTTTTTGCATATAATATCATAAACTCAAAACAACGCACTTTAAATAAATGAAATTTATTCTAACCAGTGAGTAAAAAACTGTGCAGTTGTAAAAAAAATTGTAATAAATCAATGCACTTCAAAGTACACACTTACATTCTATATGATAAAGTTAGACAGTAAAATACATATTGCTGTAGAAGTAAGCAAAAGGATGTAGGGAAGAAAATTTAGTTTGCATAGTTTATAAGATTTGCAATGTTGTGTGGTTATTTTTACTGATTCAATTCATAAGTGAAGTTTGAGTCGGACGCTAATTTCCTAATTAAAAAAATTCATTGAGAAATACTATTAAATAAGAAGGTATTTCATTTTATTACTGAGTATTTAGAAGTACTTTCTTGCGTAAACATGAGTGAAAAAATATATAATTTTGATATAAACTCATCCCACACAACGAAAACATGTTTACAAGGAATAAACTCGTCTCAGGAATTGAGAATATCATAGCATCTTATCAGAGAGTGCTTTTGTGGAACAACTTCATGAAATATCATAAAATGAAAAAACATCCCATAGGTTTCTGTCAGAAATCCTTGCTTTTGAGTCGATGATCGAGGGCGCGCTGACAGGGCTAAAGAGATGGCGGCAGGAATGAATGAAGACGAAGGGGAATTACGAATGGAACGAGATTTCTCTGCCGGATTCGGGGGACCATCTCCCTATATAAATTTTCATAGAGCCAAACTGGATTAGAAACATTTTTTAACTGTCTTTATATTATGTAAGAAGAAATAATAATTGTCAAAAACACTTTACATTTAGATTGTGACAAATATCTTCATTACAGACTTCTTTCAAAAAGTAAAACATGTTCTTGAAATTATATCTGTTTGTCTACGAGCACTATCATTAGTATTAAACTAGAGAGATGAAATTTAGCATGTGGAATTTATACCGAATTTATAGATTATGATAAAGTTTTGAAAGAAATCAATTCGTAGATATCTTGCTAGTCAATCTGTTCAAATAAAAGCGAGTAGTATCTATTATAGGTAAAAAGCTAGACGGATTATATTTGATACGCAGTTTTAATATCTAAAGTGTAGATTTGTCTTATATTTTAAACTAAATTTGTCAATAAATGTACGTCTGTTGCTCTGTACATTTGCATATATGCAAGCGCCATAACTCAAAAACGCAATTTACTTGGTACGTAAGTTTGTTATATATTTGATAGTGTTACTAAATGCTAAATTTTGGTATCCATCAGTCGAGTCGATTTTCTTCACTAAACTATGAAGCACAAAAGCTCATGTTCGAGACTCTGAAATTTAAAATGTAAGCATTAGTGGCTCTCAAACCTTTGTTTATCTTGAAGTCTGAAATCTTCTTTGGGAGAAGTAGGAATAATACGTTTATTGAGGAGTATGAAAGAAAATGTGTTGGTTTAGTTTTAGAATCAACTATATTAACGCCCCGTTTTAAAAGCAACACTAGGGCTAATTTTGAATGGAATTTGTAACTTTGAACCCCGGATGTTTGACCAGGAAGACACCTGAGCTGTCATCCTCTCTCCAAATTTTCACACCATACCACCAGACACCCTAAAATCACGGATTTTTGGTAGAGTCGGATCTCGAATTTGAACCCCTCAGGTTTCGAAGCCAAGATGTCAACACCAAGCCACCACGGCCCGAAAATGTTTTGGAAATGTCATTTCCCAAATTTAAAATATGAAAAATAACCTCTCTTATCCAATCAAATGTGTTGAAATCGTCATGTTAACAGAACAAAACTCCTACAACATTAAAAAAAAAACTTGTTGCTGTCGTTTTCCAGTGATGCTATACAACCTAACATTTTATTTTTTCTTCAATTCTACAGATGCTACTTTTAATCTTAATCTTCATGAAGTTGGTAAGAAAAATATGACAGAAAAATTTTATTGTATGGCTAATGTGATATTTATGAGCTGGGATCTCAGGCTTATTTGATTCTAGGGATGGTTGCATAGAGGAATTGGTTTGTTTTTATATCCTTCGTCGTACAAGAGAAGTTATATACTTCTTCATCGATATAGCTCCTTTTGGCCAAACACTTGTCGTTACTGAAGTTGGTACCATTAAGAAAGTAAATAAAAGAGTGTCATTTTGCATTAGATTGCTTTGTTTTGCCTGTCGAACTAGATGAAACCACTGGGGAAAAATCTTTCAAAAGTATTGAGGCAAATTCAAAATGAACTCTTCTTTTTAACTATGAAGTTATTTTACTCATACAAAAGGAAATTCAGACTTGAATCCACAGAGCCTGAAGTCATTTCCTCCCATTCGAATTTAGAGCATGCAAAAGAATTGCTCTAATTTTCATATTAACGAGGAATAGTCCTTGACAACTACATAATCTATTCTCTCATGACAAAAAACGTTTGTTGATATTCCTCGTATTTTCAAAAAACTTCGAAGATACACATTCTAATTTAATTAAGTAAATGTAAACTTATGGAAATCGCTTATGCTCAAATGGATATACGTCTCAAATCATAAACAGCAAATTTTGAAACAAATAAGATGTATTTCTTTTTTAAAAAATGCAATAATCTATTAAGCAGCTTGTCTTTCATTTTAAAAAGTATTCTTATGTAATTAATTTTCTTAATTTATGAATTGGCATTTATGAATAAACGAAAAACAATTGCCCCTCCAAGGAATTTTCAATTCTTCTGTAAAGTAATTTAGTATTTTTTGGAAATAATTTATTAATGTTTGCTCTATATGTAGCTAATAGCTAATTTTGCATCCTAACTAGAGACATGACTTTCATCACGCGGCCATAGATATGGAGTCAAAATGACTTTTGTTATTTTTCCTTTTTGTGTTTTGTAAACAGCATTGGAACTTATTTTGGAAACATAATGCATTCTGGGAATTATGTAGTTACCAAAAATATTTAAAATATTAATGTTAAATGTTATAATATAAACGTTGGAAAGATGTTATATAAAAACCTAAATAATCTTTTAATGAGTATGTGCTTCGTTGAGATATTACGGAATAACATTAATGTTAATAATTGTTAGAATTTTACAAACAAAAATGAAAAATACAATATTTTAAAATATTATTTTAAGAATATTTCTTTATTCTTTTTGCATTATTCATATTAAAAGCAGTTTCAATGACCCATAAATCACAACAAAAACTTTGAAAAAGAATAATTCGCTTATGCGCACGTGTTGAAACTTCAGACTTCTGCCAACATATTGCTAAAAGAACAACTTGGATGTACTTAGGAGATGATTGTATTCAAGGACAAAATACCACATGATATTCAGAGGTAATGGGCAGCGTGGATTCATTTTGACTCCCATCTTCAGATGCGGGTTAAAATTGTTAAAGATAGGCATACACATTTTTTTTGTAAAAACCCTTTCATCAATCTCGAAGTCCTATTAATAATATATAGTAAAATATTTTTGAAAAATTAAAATTTTAAACAAGAGCAAAAATCCACACTTCTCTGTCCAAAACTGACTGAATTATGAAGTTTCGAATTTTATCCATTTCATCCGAATCGCAATCATTGATAAGGGACCTTGTTGGATGTCGCCTAAACAGCGATTAGAGGAGGATTGTCGAAAACAGCGATATTCAATAATTTGGTTAGCTTTTGTCTCAATTTTTGAACTTTAATTTTGAAGAGCATTTTATTAAATATGCTTAATAAACCATGAAAAATGTATAAAAATCCAGATTTCGCAATTTTTTATAAATATATTTACTGACTGAAGCTACATAAAATGTAATTTCTTGCTTCATTAAAAGCAACAAAGCACCCTGATGTGCTTTGTTTGTCGGATGCGAAGTATCAACGTCTGTTGTATGTGGTGTTATGTGTTGGATGTTGTATATGGTATTTTCTGCTCTCCGTGCTGTGGCATGCTTTTAACAATTGCAACAGATTTTTTAACATTTAAATTAACTTATTTGTCAATGTGCATATAAGCATAAGCAGAATAAATGCTAAATATTTTTATTACTTTGCATTTTTCCTGATTCATTAAGTTCTTTCTTCATAGACAAAATTGAAGACTAATATTATCTTTCATAATATTATCTGTTTTTTATAATAATCAACATCATATTTTTTTTTTCTATAAGTGGATCACCATTTGTTTGAATCCGATTTTAGTAATTAGTTTTCATTTGAGTGTTCTTGGACCTTATGGATAAAAATAATCCATTGTAAGGAAACAAAAGTTCTGATGTTATTATATATTTACATCTAAAGTATTCTACACCTAGTAAACATTTTAATTTCTTAGGCGCTCTGATATTTTATATATATGATATTTTCTACCATAACTTCCTTAAATTAATTTGAGACAATCAGATCTGAGATATTACTAACATCATAAAAGTTTGTCGATGCAGACATTTCTTCTAGTAGTAGTATTATTTTATCATTTAGTATACTAGTTTAGACGAAATGCATTATTATGCACATTACCTGTCGAGCAGTTTATCCATGTGCATTTCAACTCACTAACTCAGTAATGTAGCGAATTTCGCGAATAAAATTTTGTCTTTATATTAGGGCAGCAGAAAAGTATTCGATTTCTATTAAATTTATCAGATGTAAAAGTATTATTCGAAATGCCTATTATTATATGGTGTAGTGAAATTCTAGACCTACCATCTTTTGAAATTACCCTACACACATAAAGGGAGATTACTTCAGCTTATTGATTCAAATCCGTATATTTAATTAAATGCGTGCTTACAGTTTCAAGATTGTTGCACACTAATACAATGATGATTCGATGTTATTCATAAATTGAATTGGATGTTAATTACAGATTTTTAATATACTATGAAAATATTTTTCAGTTATATTTATTCTGTATTTTAATGCTCTGCTCTGAAATAAATATTATGTATGTTTTATATATACATATTTTTTTGACACGGCAGACAAAAAATTTAATATTTGTATTTATAATGTACATATGCATTGTTATACGCCTTTCCTTCCGTGCCAGTAAATTTAGTTAAATTTATCTGCTTTTAATGATTTATTTTTATTTTCATTTCATTATTTATTATTATCTTTATGTTGTTATTTTTAATTTTCTATTTCCTAATTTAGGAAAATGGAAATTAAAGATATGAAATAAATCATGCCGTTCGCAGTGAGATTTCTTTTCATTAAAATGCTATCATTTCAAACGAAATTATATGACAAGAATCCATTACTTTTTATTGTTTATTGCAATAAAGCGCACGATAACTGAATATTTTCACAAGAACATTTATTTAAATTATTGTCATGATGAAGATAGCGCGGATGTATGAAAGACCTAAAAAATAAATAGCAGGCACACAAAAAAACGTTAAAGTATATTT
This sequence comes from Argiope aurantia, assembly GCA_026543865.1. Lineage (NCBI taxonomy): Eukaryota > Metazoa > Arthropoda > Arachnida > Araneae > Araneidae > Argiope > Argiope aurantia. The sequence goes on from JAPMOR010075101.1 coordinate 80,136, forward strand.
ATGCTCAACGTTTACTCCTAGATCTACTTAGTGGGTCATTAAACAAATAAATACCTTCCTTATCGTAAACGATTTAAAAATCACAAACATTCAGATAAGAAATACTTAACGACATCAACATTTAAAAAACAGAAACGAGAAAAAAGGGTACAAAAAATAGATAGAAGACTGGGAAAGGAAAAAAATTAAAATAAAAAAAAGAGCATAGATAAAAAAAAATTCTTTCTTATTCTAGGGAGGAGAGATGGGTAGAAGGGATGAAAGATTAAGAAAAGCCCCGTAACGGGTATTTTAATCACAAAGATAAAGTACATCAACTTTGATTATTTGAATTGATGCCAGATTCGCGAAGTGTGTTATTAAAAGCTTCTTATCAACGGGGACACCGCGTCCCACCCATCCAAATTGGATCCAAAGAAATAAAAAAAAGAAGCAAGAATCGATATTTATGTGTGAGGATGCTGAATTTAAATCGATTAAATTTCGAATAACCTTTGATGGCACCGCCACTCCACTGTTGCGTTCGAAAATGAAAGCGATAGAAGAGATCACTATCGTTCGAATTTATTGTTATGCTATCTTTTCCCTATGCTAGGGAACTATGGGGAAATAAAAGGAAGAAATGCGTAGATCTTTCTCAGAGCTTCTTTCAAATTTGCATAGAATTGTAAGAAGATAATTTTCTCCTATTTGATTAAATGGGTTTTAGTTGTTTGTTTTTTATTTGGCAAATATAATACTAGGAAGTATTTATGAATGTGGAGCGATTGCGGAAAATATAAATAGGTTTGAAATCCAACGTTTCTGCGGCTACATTGATTAATTCTTTTATCAGGAGAGATATTTATTAACTAAATGCTTAATGTATATACTGCGATTTTGTATAAAAGATTACAATCATAAATTACACAGTCTTTGTTAATATACGCATGCAATTAACGATTCTCTAGACTGTCATATTTGTTTGTACAAGTATGTTAGTAAAAATACTTGGAAACTGAGTTCAGAAA
>JAPMOR010075101.1:81155-101408 GCA_026543865.1 Argiope aurantia
AACTGAGTTCAGAAAATTTGTTTAGATGTTAAATAAACACACTTTTTATTAGCGATTCTCTATACTGTCATATTTTTTGTACAGGTATGTTAGTAAAAATTCTTAGAAACTGAGTTCAGAAAATTTGTTCAGATGTTAAATAAGCACAATTTTTTCTCTGCCATAGCTGTCGCCTGTTTAGCTGTTTATTTCTTTATCAAGAAAATACAATTTCTTTTTCGTCTTAATAATCAATTTTCATAAGATTAAATGAGTTTCCAGTTGTTTTCTTTTACTGACATGCAATGACATGCAGATTTTTTTATAAAGGTATTATGTAATTAAAACTGAAAAAAAATTCACAGTTTCTGCAGTATTTCTACTAATCTATTATGTACATGTTTTTTTTTTTTTTAAATTCTTGGTGACAAAATTTTAATGAAAATAACATTAGCAAAGATAATTTTTTGCTACATAAATGTATTCATTTACCTACATATAATGCACTCATTGAGTCTTCTACTTTCTTTATCTGTCTTAAAATTATCTTTTTTTTCATTTTATTAACACTATTTTTATTTAAAAAATAATTAATATCTTTCGAATCCTTCTTAACTATCAATTATTTACAATTTCCTGAATGTGCTATGATGAAATTTGCTGTGAAAATAAATGTCTTTTCGTTGCAAAAGATTAAATATACATAACCTTCCGTTCATCACTAAAAATGAAAAGTGTTAATAGATTCTCGGATGGATATCTTAAACTCATCTAAATGTATCAAAGAGGAAATTTTGGAGACAATACTGCAATAAATTATTTATTTTCCGCCCACACAGCTGGGGTTTGAAATTTCAAATAAATCCCCATAATAATAAAAAAAAAATTCTGTAAGTGATTCAGTGAAATTATTTTGAAAAATTATAGGAAATAAAAAAAAAAAAAACCCAAAATTTTTTTTGTTATTTTTGTATGTATAGTATCATGAAAGTTACCTTAATGATTATAATAAAATTTCAAATTGAAATGGAATAAATATATCACGTAAGTTTTAGATTATAATGTAGTTTTAATGTCATGTAAAAGGAAATTGTATTTGGGTCTTCATTTTTCGGCTGATGACATTAAGCCATGCAGGAGACTGTGTGAAGGAGACAAAAAGTAATAAATTGTATATAATTTTGAGGAACAGAGGATTTTGTATGAATTAAAAAAAAAGAATTTACTTTGCTTAATGGCGCTGTTTTTTCTTATATATATGAGTTAGAAGTTGAATTGTTAAAAATGAAATATTTCTTATTTTGATTATTATGGAAGGTATTTAATATATATTACGAAAAATTTGACAAAGATTTTATTGCTTACCTTACGGCATGGATTGCAATATTGATGATCGAAAATCCATAATATAATCTTTCTTTCACAGTCAGGAGAGATCTGAAATTCAGAAAAAAAAATGTATTTTGTTAACTTTATTTATTTAGCATGCATCAGTTATACATAACAGAATATTTCTTTTATAAAAAAAAGAAAAGTCATCAACATTCGTATTATGCATATATGTTAGTTGCACATAAAAATTAAATGATTTCACGACAAAAGCAATTGTTTATATAAATTAATTACATAAAAATAAATTATTTTATGTAATAGAAAAATAAAAAGTGATCTCTGCATTCTTTTTTGTATTCAATCCCAACTCATGGTAGGGAGTGGATTTTATATTTAAATAGAGAGAGAATATTTCTTAGTCTCGGTGGCAGAATTTTAATTCTCCAGAAATGACTCAAAGAAAGTATATACTCATTGGGGTGACAGCTTAACCTGAACTATCCTGTACAGTTGTAAACTGTCTTTGAAGTATTTTTCAGAAAGAGAAATAAAGATAAAAGCATATTTGACAAAATATTTTAAAATAATATAAATACTGAGGAATGGAAACGGAACATCACAAACATGTAAACGGCAAATTGTTAGTACCCAAAATAATATAATTACTTCCAGGAAATCAATTGAGAAATGAAAAAAGATAGGCTGTATAACATAGAAAAATGCAAAGAAATTGAGAGTCTTGAAAATATTATCGGACATTTAAGAAATGTTCTCATGGTCTTTGAACTGCGCCTCATCAAAAAATGATAATCTAATCATGATAAAATTAATGTCCCTCGTATGGAAATTTCTGAATAAATCAAGAAAATTGCAACCTAAAGAAAATAATTCTTGGGATCGCTCATGAAAACAAATTTAAAATGTTTGAATATATGAAACATCAACTCTTCCAAAAATATCATTTCGGCAAAAAATCTCAAAGAGGTGCAATTACAATTTAATCCTACAAATAATTGGCAGATTTTTTAAATTGAAAATTAACTTGATAAAGTATTTTCTATAAACAACCCAATCAAAACTGAAGAAAGGGAACAAACCATTAAAATGTTACAAAAACGGTAAAAAAATGTCTTATTTTTTTAATAAGCTACTGAAAATTGCTAGTAACGGACTACCTAGAAACGTGGGGAAGAAAGCTTGGGTCGTAGCAAAAACCTTTTCCATAGCAAACATCCATCAACTCGAAAACTTCCGTCAAAAATATTTTACACTATTTTCTTAGTGGATTTAAAGAAAACTAAAAATATACAGCAGCAATTCACTTTGCTATTTAATAAAGTCGAAAAATATTTAAAAAATAATAGTCATCATTTGTTATTAATGTGCTGGATTTTAAAACAGTTCTAGAAACTACAGGTGCGTAAAATTCAACAGAAAACTTAAATCACCCAAAGCGAGATCAAAGAAAAGGTAATAGAACTCATTTACATTAACTGGAAGGGAAAAGTGCATCCAATCTCTTGGCGAGAATGAAATGACTTCTCCAGAAAACAGTCTAGTAAACTGGGAAGAACCTATGTCCATGCCATTAAAGAATATCTAACACCATTGCTGAAATTACTAACAAAATTATAGGGGAAGGAAAACCCCAGGAAATAGACATACAATTAACCAAAAATGTAGAACTCACAGAAACATTGAAAGAATTTAAAATGTTCTTAAGGAATTGTTGGAATTAATTGAAATATTTAGAAAAATCAGAGAAACTAAAAATTGGACAGAAAGAAAATTTATTTTGCTTAGTGTATTTATTGACGATCCTGGAAGTCTCAATATTTCCAATACTTAGTTCAATTTTCTTATTATTTTGATATCTGCACCTATCACCAGATTTTTCTCCCGAACTCGAGATATTATTTATAAATCCCATTCGGACTTTTTAGAATACTTAATTTAGGCTCCAAAATTCAAATCAGTTTCGAAGCAATCTCAATGGCTGCCACCTTTTGACTGCTTGTACATAGACAACTCATGGTATCTCACAGCTTAATAATCTCTCTTCTTGCCGCAAATGATGGTAACGGCTCATAGCACATAACTAAAAGTAAAGTAATAATAGTTGTGCATAAGGGAAAGGAAAGTTTAAATGAACGCATGTACTCGAGAAACATGTCACAAAGGGAAAACCATAGCTCTTAATCTTAAATATTATTAAAAATGTGGGTGTTTGTCTGGCCATATACTATTTATAGAGAAAATCATTGAGCTTACGATTAACGAATTGGCCTAGGAGAACCATAGATGCTGAAGATGTACATTTCAGAGCTAATTATTTTAGACCTTCAACTAATTACTAAACAAGCCAAATTACCCAGTCTTCAGCCATGTTTCTTGTCACTAGCACAAAAAAATGCTATTGAAGAAGTATTAATGGAAATTTCCTCCATATCATTTCAAACTATTTTAAAATCCGAAAAATTATCCTTCTAATGACATTATTTTAAGTATTTTGCGATACTATATTAGAATTTAGAATTTAATCTTCGAGAATCCACTGTCAAGGTCAATTAAAGGAATCTTTCCTGTTTTTACAAGAATAGAGGAAGCTATAAGAAATATAAAAAATAGGTAACAAAATCCCAGTAAATAAAAAAACACATAATGATGATTGAGAAATTTCTGTTGAAGAAAATTCCGTGTTATACAAACAAAAGAGTTTCTTTTTTTATTGAATTAAGATACAGAATAATGACTTTTTGAAATACCTTTATTAACTTTTGAAATACTTTTATTTATTACTAAATTCAACAGTTTCATTTAAACACACAGAAACACATTTTTTTCTTCTGAATTTTCAATTAAAACCAAACGGCCTTTTCTGAAAATTAATAAAATTTGTAACTCTCATTCAAATTATATGAGGAACCAATCTTTCAACAAACTTAACTAGAATAATACGGAGAAAGTGCTTTAAATAAAAAAGATTTAGGATTAAAAATATTTAAATAATTTTTTCCCATACAAATATTTTCTGAATATAAATAATTATTAAATATTCATTAATATATATAATGATATAAGGAATTATTATATGGGTAATTGCGGATTTTATTGCTCCAAATAAAAAAAATATTTTTTTTATGTCAAATTTATTTCAATTTAAAACTGATCTTAAAATGTTCCAATAACGTGACAAAAATTTTATTAATTCACAATATTATTAATTCACAATGAATTCTTTTTTTTATAAATATTTTTTTTATTTCAGAAGTTCCAATAATGCACAATTTAAAACTTCTTTTTATCAGCAGAAATCGCTTTTTGCATTTTTATTCATCATCTTTCAAAATTGATAGAATATTGTGATCTAAAACTTCGTGTGGAAATTACTTCATAACTAAGTCGTAATCCCAAACCATTGGTATAAAATACAAAAATTATAATTATGTTATGTTAATTAAATTTTCAATATTTTTGAAAAAAATTCTAATTTTGTTGATATGACTGAAGCATTATATATAGGATGAACCAGCTGGTCACTGAAGGCAATAACTTCTTAATACTATTGAACTATATATTCAGGAAAACTAAATAGGCACGTATTTAATATTTTAATAATTTAAGCTTCTGTTACAGGAAGGTAATTCTTTCTTTTTTAAAACTATTTAATCTTTATGAGCTACAATAGTAAAAATATAATTGCAAAAGAGATTTTCTATGCGTGCTCTATTTTTTTTTATATAAATGAATATACCTCACCATGTATATTGCAGATACAAGCAAAAATATGAAACTTAGTTTGAATAATTAATGAATAATGTATTGGAATTTCAAAAAAAAAAATTAATCTCATTTTTTGAAATTTACGCAATAGTCATATTACATTGATAAATAAATTATAAGCTGTTCCTTTTATTCAACTTCTCTCCTATTTTCGTCTTTTATTTTTAAATAATATTGTTTAAAACTAGTTAATGCAAAATAATCTTTGAAGGATTTAATCCTGAAATGATACATAGATAAATTAAATGTATTAACTACAATGTATCTATATGACTATAGCTTATAAAAATAAAGTAGAAAAATGCTTAAGTGCACACATTATAACGATAATAAGCAAACAAAAGAATGCAGCTCAACGCTCAGCTGTTAATAAAATGGAAAATATCCTGAAGAACAGCTGGATGATTACACATCATGCAAAGGATTATATTTCTTTGTGAGATGCATGTTTTTTTATTTTTCTGGACTTAAATTTTATTTATTATTAAACGTTTTCGAGTATGGTACAGTAACATAAATGCACGGAGATGGTTCTTCATGAGGTATTTGTTACTGTGTAAAATATTAATATTTTTAAAAAGTGTATTGTTCTCTTCATATCAATAATTTTTTTAATGTTTTTTATATATTATTTACCCAATTACTTTAAAAACTGGATTTTGGATTAAACAGAGGAGTTTATTTGACCCAATCAATTCTTTAAAATGATCATTTTTAGTTTATTTCTGCAATTTTAATTATTTCAAAGCCATTATAAATTAGTAGTATTTGGATATTGAAACGATATAAAAGGCCTATAATATTAAAAGAAAAAATATGCGAATGCAGGTACTTTTTTCTCTTTATGCCATTATTTTTCTCGTTGAGTTCTGTTGATATTATATTCCATTCACGTGCCACGAGCCATTCGAGATATATTGTCATATATCTTGAGATATGTTGCCATATATTAGATTCATACATTATGAATCTAATTATTCAAATTTTATTAACAAGACTCATTTTACCAGTTTTGTTATTATTTGCCTCCAGCCTGTTTTGTTTCATCTCTATGCAAAGATTTTACTACAGAGACATTCTATTAATTTTCAGAATTTTATTAATCTATTTTATATGCTTTTATTTTCGTTTTCAGTTTGATATTCTTCAATATTGCCTCACTTGATATAATATTTTTTCAGGTCCAGATTAAACCTTCTAATCCGAACAATTTGTTATTTTTATTATGTTTTGCAATCTTTAATTACTTGCAATAATATTTTTCATTGATTTTAATTTTTCATGTATGCAGTTTTATGTAGAAAATTCGGATTGTCTGACAGAGCTTTTCGGATTAAAAAGGATTCTCTGACAGAGCATTCGGATTATAAAGGAAGGTTATAATTAAAGTTCATGTGTTTGAAGAACTGTAAAAGAAAAACTACTTGGAGTATGTTGAAGAAATTTGGTATATATTATAGTTACAACATGGGGAAATAAATTACAGAATAAAAAAAAGTTCCTTTTTTTGGCAAAAGATGGCACTGTAGATCAATAAAACGTTGTTTTTTGCTCTATATTATGTCAAAATGAACACCACTTCAAATTTAAAATCATTATGATGATAAAAGTCATGTATCTTAAAGCAATAGCCATGACTTTGTCAAAGGTAGAACGCGCTCTGTTTATAAAATGTTATTACCAAAAGAATAGCAATTACATTGCTGCTTTGAAAGAATATCGCCGTCTTAAAGATTTGAGAAAAGGGCCGATGTCTGTGAATGGCTTAAAGAAAATGATTAATAAATTTGAAACTACATGAGAACTCAGAGTGCTCTCTGGAACCAGAGGGAAAAGATCTGTGAATCAGGAAGTTGTGGAAGAAATTAGGGAAGCAATTGATTCAGGGTTAGTGGATATGTGACTTGTAAGCGCTAGAAGTGCAGCAAGGACTTAATCAAAATTAGGGACGACCGTACGCAAAGTCTTGCGCTACATTTTAAGACGCTATCAGTATAAAATTAAAATTTTGAAGCATCTGCAACCAGGCGATCCACAACAAAGAATTGATTTTGCCGACTTCATTCTTGCCGAAATGGATGAAGATGAATCATGGATTCAAAAGATTTTGTAGACTGATGAAGCGCTTTTTACTTTATCCTGACAAATCAACACCCATAACTGTAGGACTGGCTCACCCAACCCACATACTGTTTTGGGGAAATCTTTACATTCAATGTTTGTTCCAGTTTGTTGTGGTATGACTGATGATTTTATAATTGGTCCATTTTTTTTTCGAAAATCTTACACCAACAGGGCTAGTTTGCAAGCGACACTAGGTACACTCAAATTTTAGAAAGTTAAGTGATTCTTGCTTTACAAGACAGAAACTGTCTCGATTCAACAATATTCATGTAAGATGGAGCACTAATCACATTGCTCATTGCGTTACACAATTGCTTCATCGACCTTTTAGTGAGGATCGTATAGTTAGCAGATGTTTCCAAAATACATGGCCACCTCTTTCACCTGATTTGAATCCTTGCGATTTCTGCCTTTGGAGATATTTAAAATATCGCGTCTATAAAGATAAACCTAACTCTGTTGTTGCTTTAAAAAACAGCATTACTAGATACGTCCTAGAAATTCAGCAGGAAACATTAGGTGCTATTGTAGATCACACTGTCTTGTGTCTACAGCATTTGATAGGACTCGAAGGATCCCATATTGAATAAATATTGTAATTCATTATGCATTTCATATTTTAACACAGAAAAATGTTATAATTACAATGTATAAACTATTGCCCTTAAAAAACGCCACCTATGACAAACAGTTGAACTAAAAATTTTTATTTTGTTGTTTTCCCCATGTTGTAAATATAACATATATCAAATTTCTTCAGAATACTCCAAATAGTTTTTCTTTTAGAGTCCTTCAAACACTTGTACTTTAACTATAACCACCGTGTATTTTGAGAATTAGTTTCAAAATTTTTCTTATAAAAATGAGATTGGAAGTTAAAAATTTTAAAGAAAATAGTACGAAAAATATTTGAGCACAATTTGAATATTTATTTAATTAGAAAACAGAGTATCGTTTTTCTTTAAACTTAAAGAAATATTTGGCGTTTTTGTATTTTTTAAGCAAAATAGAAGCTTGAAAAAAATTATTAAGTAAGAATATTAGAAAAATGTTTCAGCATTTTATCGAAATTTGATTTGAATTTGTAACATTTTCAGTACCTTGCTCCTTAAATTAAATCAAAGGATGAAATTAATAAAACCAGAAAATATATTGATACAAAATATTGAAATGGAGGGGTCCTCCGGAAGTTCCCTACGTTGCCTTTTGGATAACAATAAGCGTTTTCTAAAAAAAAAAAATCCTAAAGTGATGAAATTTCATTAATAGGAAGCAACATTAAGTCAATTTTTATCTTTTTCCTGTCTGCTACCTAAAATTCTGAAATTTTCAATAGTAATTGAATTCCGAAGACAACTGAATATTTTAATAATTTGACATATTCTGATTAACAATTAATACACTAAGCTAACTTTAAACATGCGGTACTTTCTAAATATTAAATTGTGAAATATGGATTTTTAGTTTTATAAAGTTTGAATTTATTTAAGATTAAAAAAACGAAAGATATTTCAATTAATAAGTTTTTAAGTGCGTTTTTATTGATCCAATAGAAAATAAAAGAAAAAAAAATTGTGATCAGTGAACAATCAATTTTATAATGAAATTAGGATACGAGATATAATCATATGAAATAAATTTTTGCATTGACATTTTTTTTGTAAATTTCAGGATTTTGTATATAAGATAGTTATTTAGAGTATTTGTATCAAAATTTCACATTTTTGTAAGTTTCTTTACATTTATATTTTTGATAAAATTTAATTATGAAACTGCGGATATCATAAAAATTAAGAATGGAAAATTGATTCCTAGAATGGGAATATCACTTTTGCGAATTATTATATTTATTATTCTAAAAGATTATTAATCATATATATTATAATTAAATTGGAAAATGTATTCTTAGAAATTAAAAGACTTCTTTCTTAGAAGATTATTTATTCCAAAAAAATAATAATGTCATTTGTTAAAAACATGAATGCTAATTGTAAGAAAGGCGACGGGTGTGGTGTAACTATACCTTGTTGGAGCGCACATCATATGTATTTTATGTCTTTCCTTAGGCAAGAACAGCAAAAATAAATAAAGACTAAGAATTAAAAAATGATAAACATAAAAAAATGCAATTCTTTTTTGGTGAATTAAAAATGGAAATTTTGTTTTTATCACACATCTGGACATCAGAACCAAACTGAAAAGAAACTCCCAGAAAAGTTAGAAGACTATGAAAGTCACGAGGAATATGATAAGAAAAAATACATTGATTAGATTAAAATTAAGATCCATTATAAATGGTTACTATTTCAGTTTACTTACAGTTTTTCCACTATCAGCACATAATTTTGTGATTTTTGTTTTGATCCCATGGTATGTAACAATTTTTTTTTCTCTTTTTAATTGAAAAGTTAGAAAATCTAGTTTATATTTATTATTTCTTTAATATTACATTAAAAAAATTACTCACCGAATTTTAAATTAAATAAATTGAAATTTTTTCAGTTATATAAATTTTATTTGTTTAGACATTTTTAAATTGTAATAATTTTAAAAATTACATTTAAGTTTTAACAATGACAGATGTTGATATTTTAAATGTTCATTTTATGCTTACTTTCTTTGCGACGATATTTTAAACACTTTTTGACATGCAAATTATCGTTGAAGTAATTTTTAAAGTTAATACAATAGCAGATGAATCAAGGCTTGCACTTTATCCTATCTAGTGTTTTGAATTAGAAATTTGAATCCCTTTTGCATACTTATTGACGCTAGAAGTGGTGCAGCCGTATTTGTAAATACCCAATTAATTTAGTTAATACTTCCTATTATTTTAAAAGGCTCACTCTAATTCTGTTTAATATTTCATAAGATAAAATTAGTTGATCCTTTTGGGCCTATAACTGTTACAACATCTTACTCGTAAATAATTAAAAAAAACACTAAAAATAAAGCAGGAGTTTGAAATTCTTAGAGGTTAATAAATAAACTTTATGTTTCATGCATATGTAATGCTTTCATTGGCCGAAAAACACTAGACTCATTAATATTGGCTAGACGTCTACTTTATATTAATTATGGCACTAAAAACGAGTCAACAAGAATCTGAGAAGAATATAAGAGCATTTTTTATTAAAAGTTGAGCTTTCGAAATTTATGAAATGTTTTTACAAGGACATTTTCGCTTGACAGTTTATAAAGAAGTTTCTTTAAGTATATTTATCTAGTTTATTTATGTGTTGCGCAATTTAACTTGTTAAATCTTATTCAACCGCTTAAAATTTTAATAAAAATCTTCCTTTATCATTTAGATTATGAAGACACTATTAAATATTGTACATGTGGTTTTGTAATTTTTTTTAATCTGTTTTTAAAGAAAATTGCTTTTAAAATTTCCTTGAAATATTTTTGGCATTAGTAGAGGTCAATATAAAGCTTGTAAATTTCTTGAGAGATAATATTATTGATGACTTACTTACTTTTCTGTATTTTGATGGAACTTCGTCAGCTTTTTATTTTTGCATGTTTAGCTTTGCCTTTACAGAAAATTGATTTGAAAATATCCTTGAGACATTATTTGCTCTAGTCATCAGTGTCAATCTTGCACATTTCTTGATGAATATCTCCAAGAGGTATTACTATTTTTAATTTATTTTTTGTAGAAATTCGATGAAACATTTTTGCTCAAATGAGTTTCAACATCAGAAAATTTTACCAGAATATTCTTTCAGAATAAAATATAATTTTCTTACAAATATGTATACTGACTGAAATATTACAAGGCATTCTTACATTTTTACGATAACACTACATAAAATTGGATTTTATAGAAGATTACTTTTAAATAATTCAAGTTATTTATCATTTTATCTAAGAAACTAAACGCCTATAATACGATATGAAATTAATGATTGATGTTTTAACTAAAACTCTCATTTGAAATGATATAGCCACTAAAAGTGAATGAAAAATTATAAAATAAAATGGATTGACATAAATGTATATATAATAAATAATATCCAATTATAATTAAATATTTAGTGAAAACTGTAAATATTCTACTTTAAATTCTCAGCTTTCTAATGCAAAGAGATGATAAGTCTAATCCATTTGCCTAGCATATCTACCCACATCTATAAGATAAAGACTCTTGATAAAAGCGGAATAAATTGTTTTCTATTGAAGTAACTTCAGAGCACTTGGTGCCTTATAAAGAAGCTTAGCTGAAATGCAAAGACGACGTACAGGATAAACCAGCCTTCATACGTGTTCTTAAGAATGCCAGGTAAACCAGTGGAAGTAATAATGATTCAAGTGAATAACTATTATTCGAACACGCAGTTTTTGAGTAATACTGTTTACAAGAACAGACAAAGGAAAGAATCAATAATTAATTTCAGTCTCACCTAACTCCACTAGGCAACTGTTTATGTTTATAAACTGTTCAAAGAGATACAATTTTGAAAGAAAGGAACTGAATTGGTGAGCAGTTCTTTCCAGAAATAATATTCTTGGCAGGAAGAATTAACCCTCCATTTCATTCTCCCAAGAAATTCGGTTTAGAACGAATAAACTAAAACGGATAATTTCTCGGTTTTAGTTTGAAAATGAAAATATTTATCTGTTTCTCAAATTGCTATTGACTTCATGGTGTTTCAATCTGTTATTTAGTGAGCTATTGGCAGTAAGCTCCTTTTCCGTCCACTATATTATAGAATCTGTGTTATACTTTTTAAAAGGAAACTCTTGTGCTTTTGATGATGAGAAGCGATAAAAATGAAATAACAATTAATGTCTTTCCTTCCTTCAAATACGATAACATTTGAGTTCACATTATACATGACAAACCTGTTTTGGTTCATTTTGAAAATATTAAAAGCTTCTACATCGAAATAGGTAAGTGGTTTATTAGCCATACACTGCATAATGAGAGTAACAAAAGTAAAATAAGAAATCCTCTTAGTGAAAAAATTTATACACGAGATCAAAGATATTGAAAGGTACCAGTACATATTACTTTCTCATATAGTCTCTATGGTTGTTGAAGTATTTGTGGCATCTATAAAACCAATTTATTGATGAAAAACCAGAAAAAATTCTTGTCCAATTACAGGAGCCATATGACGATGGCGTTCTGTATTTCGGTATCGGCTCTGAAATAGCCCTCTGTCCAGTGTTTGTTCAAAGTTTCGAAGGAAGAAAATCACTTGGTGCGAGGTAGAGATTGTAGGGATAGTGTTACAATACATTCTATGGAAAACTTTTTACCAGATGCGTGTTACAAAGTCATATCGCTGCCTCTACGACCCGCCTCGAAGGGACATGGATAAAAAAAAAAAAAAAAAACGTTTGACCGGACCGCCGTTATAGTAACACTGGCGGAACTGTGCCCTCTGAACCTGAGGGCCATCACCGGCCATGGTAAAACCCTTCCGTAAGGAAGTAAGTCCCGTCATGGATGGGAGGAACCAGACCTTCATCTTTTCGTGTACTCTCCAGGGTAGCGAGAACCAACCCCAATGTCTCATTCTCAATTACGAAGTGCCCCCGGGGATACATACATGTAGATAAAGCCATGCGGGGTCGACGCTGTCGGGCTATAACGGGACATTTTTAGATAGCAATCCCTGTCATTTCTTGCGGATTATAATATTCCGCATTACAATCGTTACTTTATTTATTCGTCAGCACTAAGATCTGATAAAAACTTTTGACCTCAACTATACAGCTAGCGTTAAATACCGGGGGTGAATGATTGCCTAGATCGTATCTTCTATTTTACATAAAATTTTATTCACACTGAGAACTTCTCTACCTTAAAATGTTTGTGATCTGGCTTTTTGAAGCACCCACGCAGGAGAATATCAGAGTTTGTTGAACAAAACAATAATACCGGAGAATCAGGAATAGAAACCCTTTTAATTCCATTAGTTTTTACGCTACTTTTAAATAAATTAGAAAGGTTGTCACACATACTTAATTTTTGATCAAACAAACCATAGGTGTTTTATTTTTTAAAATTAAAATATTTTCATTTCGTGCAGGGCATATTCTAGAAAGCAGCATTTTGATCGCTTCAAAATGTATGTAAATTTATGTACCTCTTTTAATAAATAAATAAGTTGAAGAGAAACTATTTTCTTTTGTAGGGAAACGCTATTCATTAGAAATGCCGATTATATTAGGTGAAATTTAAATTATTTTAGTGTGGAATCATGATGTGTATTCTTGATTGTAAATATTGTTCATTGAAAAAGTATCAGATTATTGGAAAAAATTTTGAATCTCTAGGATGCAGAAATATTTAATGAGTCCATATCGTTGTCATTTTTAAAAAGTAAATAGTCTATTAATGGATGTTTACCTAATAAGATATGCGGTTTTCATACGTTTAAAATCAAAATTTCAGAAAATAAATTTTATAAAAGGAATTCCCTCGAGTAATCGTTAGTGAAGGATTAATTACCATTTTTCATAGGCTAATTAGTTCAGTGTATCGCCATAGCTTCAAAATTGATACAGATAAAAGGGATTTCAGAATTTAGATTAAAAATTGTGTTTTATCTAATTAATATTTTATTCTAAACTTCATCATTTATTATTGGTTCAGGTCATTGCTAAAAATATATGCATCTTGCATTTATTTGTTTGATTTTGAATCTAATTAATTTCTTGAAATAAAAAAGGTTTTTTAATATAAAATTTACAACTAATTAAATCTCTTAAGTAAAATAATTGTTTTAATTAAACCAAATTGCAAAGGAAACAAAGAAGCCATGCGTGAAACACATTTATTATTGAAACACTGAATAAAAGCTAATTAATCGCTATTTAAATGTTTCAGCAATAAGAACGAGTAAGTATTTTTTTATCTCAAGGCTTATCTTAAAATATCTATTTGTTTTTTATTACTCATACATTCAATAAATTTTTAAGACTAGAAAAAACATTTATTTCTTCTATAGAATGTCAAAATTAAAAGGCTTTAATCAACCTTTTGATGGAAAGAAACAATAATGCTCTACAAGAAAGGAAAAATAATATCTTTTAGAATATTTTGGCCACTGTAATCATAGATAAATTATTTAAAAATCTTTTTCATTATACCACTTTTTTAAGGAGGAAAAAAATATTAAAATAATATCTCCCAGTTTCCCTATGGATTTATAACCCCATATTGATTCCTAATCTCATACGGATTGTTCTAAAAATTCGCAATTGTGAATTTAAAAAATTCCATTCACAAATTTATGCTTTTGTATATGCTAACATCATTTTCAGTATGTTGGCTGTAGTCTCATTAAGTACATCATATCTAGCCAAATATATGAATCAAGGACTTATAAATGAAAGGAAATGGGACTTATTCTGCTGATCAAAGATATCCAAAGAAACTAAATAGCATTGAAGATAAAACTTTGACTAAGTTTACTTTTAGAAAATTTCAGAAAAAAAATCCATCAATATTTGGCATTTACATATTTAGCAACTCACTATTAGCACTGAACTATTAGCACTCAAATATTAGCACTCAACTATTAGCACTCAAATATTTAGCAACTCACAAGACTTGAGGAATCCAACTCGATCGCAGGTAACAATGTATTGCTAAAATATACGTTTATCTATCAATTTTTTTTATAAAGCTACTTAGAAGTTAAAACAAATTTTAGCATCCTTTACCTTCTTTCCCCCTTACAAAGTTATCAACCATGACGATTTTTTATTTGTTCAGATATATTGATTTCTTCTTAAATAATTTTCTTAAAAATACTTTTAGATGATCGGCAGTCTTAAAATGATTTATTAATACAAATGTATATATATACATATTTTCTTTTAGATACCTTTTTATAAGATTAAAAATGAATCTGAAGTATCGATGAAAGGTCCCTAGATGCAGTGGGTTTTATTTTAATGATCATTCTTCTCATTTTAGGATTGCTAAAAATGTAACATATTTAACCCTATCTTAAATACTCTTGCATTATCAATAAAGGTAAACTATATGCGAAATAACAAACTGAATATAATTGAAATGTTTTTTCTAAACGTTAACATATCATACTGCGAGAACAGAACGCAATACTAGAAATTTACAGCAATACTAGAATTATCCAAAAGAAGAAAAAATGAATATGGAATTGAATATTTAAGAACAAATTAAAGATATTTTCTAATTCAATGGCAATTTATAAATTATCAAATATTATTTTCTTTTAGATATTATTAATTCTTTTGCCACTTATCTACTTCTTTACTTTGGAAATTTTCTCCAGTCCGAATAGTAATTTGTAAGTAAAAAAATTAATAAGGAAATTAACAATGGTAAGTTAAATTGCTATGGTTTATTGATAATATACATGTATTAAATAATAATAACTAATGCATAAATGTACGTAATTAGGGTTATATATTGTGTATCATTCAGTTTTATCTCAAATAATTTTACCTTCTATGAATAAACAAATGCGATATCAATTCAAACAATAGCATCTGCAATCATTATAGATAGATTATTCTTGGGATGGCAAAATATATCCCATGATTGCAAAAGACCAAGCATTAAAAAAAATGAAAAATTAGCTCCCAGTAAAGCATTTTCACAACTAAGCATATTTAGCTACGGTGATACTGATAAATAGGGTTCGAGGTCATTAATTTGCATTTAAAAAATTCTCTCATTTTCCACCAGAGCTGATGGTCTGCATTCAAAATTTAAGCGTGAAGAATGTTCCTTCAATACTGAACGTGCATGAGAGGCTTTCATGCTAAACTACATTAGTCCCCCTTCCCCTCTATATAATATCAGTTTCGTTAAATAATGCATTAACTGTAATCTGTGTCTATTTGATTCCAGTCTGGTAGTGGGCAGATTCGATGCACCCCTTTATCAGCATCTGGCTCTGAGACGAAGCCTATAAAAAGCTGAAACTAAATGGCTGAGTTTGAAACGTTATCGGCTAGTAAACATTCGAAGGCCAGAATTTAATCTGGAGAACAAAGATGAGAATGTTTATAAGGATTTTTTTGCTATGCTAATGAAAATAATAAATAAATTAATAAAAATAATTACAATACTTCTATTTATTTTTCCTTCAATCAGCACTGTTGTCGAATCTCTGAATGCAGAAACTGTTAATAGCTTTACGATATTATTATTATTTTTTTTTGTAAATTATAATAATTAGGTTTTTTTTGAAAATTTTAAATAAAGTAATCATCAAGCATGGAAATATTAGATCCTTTAAAACTTATTTAAAAAATCTTTTTTTTTAATTTACAGAAGACATATTTAAAATTTTTATTTTAATATATTCTCTATTATATTCAGACTTTTCCAAATTTAGACGAAGTACAATTATAATGAGTCGGGATATGCGGATAGATGTAATTACTTTCTTTACTAGGTATCATTTGGTTTAAGTTTCAATTTTCTTCTCTAAATATAAATAATGGAAATTTTACTATAATGTTAAGAGTCCACTTGAGTCCCCCAGAATACATTTTCCTGTAACTTCGGAACAGCGATAGCTATAGTTATAAAAATAATATCTGTGTATATAAAAATTTCCTTATATCAGTAGAAGCTTTCCTGTTTTTACCTCCTATTCACTGAATTTTAGACTAACCTACAATTGGGAAATATCATTTTTTTTGAAGAATGAATTAAATCAAAGATTTTAAATCCAGTTTTATATTTTCGTCTAAAAATCTTTGAATTTTCTATTTTTGAAAAATAGTTTGAGATAGAAATTATATATAACTTTATGCCATTTCAGACAATTTCAGTGAAAATATTTTAGCTTCTTGAAAGGAAAAAAAAAAAATCTATTCCTCAACATGATATAGTTAACAATTTTATAGATGATAACAACCAACTGATTATTTCCATTGATCGCAGAGAAAAATGGTAGTGAATTTCGTAATCTCATTTTCACTATCTCCTTACTTATTGTTATGATAAACAGAATTTCCTTTTTTTCTAAGATCTTTCTTTTACAGAGTTTGTATTCCTTTATTTTTTTTCTAAATCCTTACTTCATTGAAAATTTAAATATGCAGTTATTTCCATATATTTTAAATGGAAAGCGTTTTTGTATCTCTTTCTGGTATACGATTTCTTTCTTCAAGTATTGTGAATAAAATAGGTAATCCCTTATACCATAGGATTTTCTTGATTTTCTCAATGTCCTTTATTATACGAGTTAAAATATCTCTTACATGGAAAATCCTAAAATGGATGCATTACTCTAATGGAAAGTGCTTCCACTATATTTTCTAATCTATATAAAGAGCTTCTTTTATAGCTTACAACTTCAGTGTAAGAAAACAGCTCGTTACGTAAAATATATATGTATTGAAATTTTTTTAAAAAGTCATGCAGTCATTAAAAACGTGAAAAAATTAATAAAATATTATAAAAAAAACCATTTTTCATTAGCTAAATTTTTTAAATTCATTTTGTAGCATCGATTAGAAAAATTGAAATATAATGTATTCAAATAACGGAGAAAGATTTTATTTAATTAATAAAAATATTTTTTAAAAAAAAGCTTATCCAGAAAAATGAATATAGAACGTTTTTTTTTCATTAGCATACAATATTCATTGCAATTACTTAACATAGTGAGTTTTTGATATATAGCAAAAAAAAAAAAAGAGTTTCAAAAATAAATAAATAAAAAATCATCATTTCTTTAAACCTCTAATTCTAAAGACTCTTCTTTTTCTTTTCAATGCTAAGTTTTCTTCTTTAAAATGACTAATGATCTTTTTTTCATTAAAATTCCTATAAAAAGAACTGATAGCAAAGTTTGATGCTTTTATATTGACTTTTTTTCTCGCCCAAATTTGTGAATGAAATTGTAATTGCTCATAAAAAGTTAAAATTTAGAGAATTTTGTTACTGGAAATTTTTTTTCACAAATATTCTATAGCCTAATTTATAATTTTTATGTCTTTGTACAAATTGATGAAGAATTAGTAATGTTTTGAGAAGTGAATTTATTTATGCTTTTATCTTTGTTTATCTGTACAGAACGTCGCCTCATTTCCTTTATCTTATTAAACCTTATAAAGACTTTACAATAAAGGTGACATGAAACATTGCTTCCCTTCACAGAGAATTAAATATTATTCATTTAACAGAATATTTAGATGGTAATAAATGTAATCGTTATAAAATGGTTATGGTTAAATAAATAATATTAATTAAATACGGTGCATATATCTATAATATGAAAAAAAAAAGATTAAAATAATATTTTTGTCCTTGTTGAATTTGCAGCTGATTGTAATACATATAAAAATATTTCAAATATACATCAGTTCTATATATAATCGAAAATATACAATGGGAATTTTTGAAATGAATGTTTTTAAATCAAGTTAATCGGCTTTTGGGTAATATTTCTTAGTGTATTTCGTGTTTAAAAACAACTCGAATAAAAATATGAAGAAAGGAAAAACTGTTTGGATATATCAAATATATCAATTAATATAGCTTAGATTATATTGTACCAATTAGAAGGGGGAAAAGTTTCTATTATCGAAAGGATATCTAAATATTTATCATACCGGAAAAAATTCCAACACATTTGAGCTAAAAAATTTTTCCGGTAATTTTTCAGTACTTATTTAGGAATTAGTAGTATGATCTACAATATCTAATTTAAAGCGCAAACAAAGGTTCTTCGGTGAGTTGTATTTCGATTTTAGAATCATCAGATGCTCAAGTACAAACCCACATAGGATCTTCAGTGGAACCGAATTTTGATTTTAGAACTATCAGATGGTATAATCACGAGATCTCCGTGAACCTTAAATAAATATAAGTAGAACAGTTAATTTGATATAATTGAAATTTTCAGCTTCACTAAGATGCAAGAAAAAAATATGGAAATTACTATGATTAGAACTCAAAAATAAGAAATATTTCGTCTCACAAAAGTTTTACCATTCGATTCAATGATAAAAAATTAATTCTCAAAAAAAAAAAAAACTTTAACATATATTTCTGAAAATGCAAGTGATAATCATTTGTTTTGATAAAAATCCTGATTTTTAGTTCTATGACTATTAATTCAATTTTTTAATATACTGTGAAATTATTTTATATTGTCTTTTGGATTAATCAGTGTCTATGCCTATCAATCCATGACTATTAATTCAATTTTTAAAAATATTGTAAAAAATATTTTATATTGTCTCTTGTATTAATCAGTGATAATGACTATAAATTCATGTCTATTAATTCAATTAAAAAAAATATTTTCAAACATTTTATATTGTATTTTGGATTAATCAGTCAAAACTCAAATCCATTATCTGCAAGACAAACAATGGTTCTAGATCTAATCAGATTCCCATCAGACAGAATGATTCTAGTGAAAAGTTTTTTATTGTAATCGGTTGTCCACACTCATTTACATTTTACATGATTTTTCCATTGCATTTTAAACAATGTGACATGGGGGACTATCGAGGTACTGAACAAACACTGAATAGATCCCCATCTTCTCGTAAGCAAACTGTTTTTAATTGCTTTCTTCTATGCTCCAGCAGCTCTTGCAACAAAGGTTTCATGCCCCCGAATGTTGCTTTACGGCATCAATCTGCAGACAGATAAGAAGTGAGAAGCAAAACATTAATCGAAGTCTGTCTTGATTAATTTGAGAGTTATTTGCTCCTAAAAAAATGATATTTTGCTATAACTACTGTATGGTTGTTTTACTATTGTAAGATTTATATATATATATATATATAATGTCCGTATACTTGAAAGATTTGGTGATTCAATAACGAATTAGCCAACATATGCTGTACAACGGGATTTATTTAAGTAAATAAACTTATGGTATTATTGATAGTAAAAAATATGTTAATAACTGTTTCTCAGCAAAAGTATTAAAGATTTGAATAAAAATTAATTTGTCAAATAATTAGAAATTAAAAATTATAAAAGTTTTTACAATTATTGAAAATAATAAGAATTTTAATTTAAAATTAATTTCTAATTTTTGAATTAAAATC
>JAPMOR010075110.1:0-23832 GCA_026543865.1 Argiope aurantia
ATATGGGGAAATATGATGTCACGTCCAAAAATATCACGGAGCACAAGCTTGTTCCTTTTTCATTCAGCTCAATATAATTAGAAATATTTATATCTATGACATAATTTCATTTGTTTTCATTATTGTATTCAACATATCAAAGTTTTTCTATTTGAATTGCAAAAAAATATCGCATTTTGTAAATCTAAATTATATGCTATAGATCGATAACTTGAATATATTAAAGAAAATTACTTGAATAACTTTAACATCTTTATCTGTCTTTATATAGAAAACTTTCGGCATTAGAGTCTCATAAATGAGCTTTTAAAAATCTTTTATATAATACGCTGGTGTACAAAACTTAAGCAGCAGGTATGTTTTTTGCCATAACTTCACGAGAAATCATCTGAGAGACATGAAATTCAGAAATGAGATACAGCCTTTTGTTCTGAAAGAATGATGAAAGCATAGTTGCGCAGAAATGAATACAATGCATACAGTATGGAATCAAACAAAAAAAGGCTTTATTAAACTCATAGTATCGTTACACATGATTGTCTGTCCAAGATGAAGAACAGCAAGCAGATGTTCCTTAGTATGGGATATGCCCTCCCCTTACTGCAATGGTTGCTTCGCACCGTCTCCCCATACTCAGCACCAGATTGTCCAACAGTTCTTGAGGTAAGAGTGCCCATTCCTCAATCAGCATCTTTTAAGTTGTCGGGTGTTCCCAGGAGGATGTAATCGTGCCGCAAGGCATCTCCCCAAAGCATCCCACACATGTTCTATCGGATTTAAATCGGGGAGCACGCCGGCCAATCCATTCGAGTGATATCTTCACTTTCCAGGAGCTCCTCAACAGTATGAGTCCTGTGTGGCCGTGCATTGTCATCCATAAAAACGAAGTCTGATCCAATGGCACCTCGGAACAGACGCACATGGGGAAGGATCACCTCCTGACAATAGCGATCTCCAGTTACAGAACCTCTGTCGAAAACGTGGAGCTCAGTTCGCCCGTTCATCATAATGCCTCCCCAGACGACAACTCCAGGACCACCGAAACGGTCTCTTTCCGTGATGTTACTGGGATGAAACCGTGTCCCGACTTTTCTCCAAATCAACTGGCGTTGGGAATCGTTTGTGGCACTAAAACGACTCTCATCTGTAAAGAGGACACGACTCCATTGATGACATGTCCAGTTTTTGTGCTCCCTGCACCACTCTAAACGGTGCCGCCGGTGGGAAACTGTCAAAGGAATGCAGCGTTCAGGACGGCGGGCGAATATGCCACCTTTGTAAAGGCGTCTGGACACAGTAAAACGCGACACTTATCACCTCGTTGCTGCATACAGTTGCTGAGCAATGGCGCTTGCTGACTGGTTTCGGGTTCTTTTCGCCTGCAGGATGATATATCGGTCATCCACTTCAGTTGTTTTCCTGGGGTGGCTACCACCAAACTTTCTCACAGCTATACCTGTGGTTTGGAAGGCTTTCTGAGCGCGCGAAACGACACTTTTGTTGATTCCGAACTCTTCAGCTACACTGGTCACACTACGCCCCTCCTCCAGCTTTCCGATCATTCTTCCACGTGTGAAATCGTCCGGCTGATTTCTGCTAGCCATATTTCACGAATTAACTCACGTGCACTTGCAGCGAATGTCTTTAATTGCGTCTCCGTCCTTCCTTTTATTCTAGTGTTGAGCTGCGCGCGCCTTCCGCACGTGTTTTGCGTACGCTCACGTCGCCTGTGACGTTTTGTTCCTGATATTACGCATGATACTTTACGCATACACATGACCTTTCTCTTGAATTACGTGTTCATTGTACTAATCGCAAGAACTCCTTTTCTGCAATTCCATGGCTATCTACTTAAAATTTGCATTGTTGCTTAAGTTTTACACACCAGCGTACATAGAACAAAATTATTATTGCTATAAAAACTTTAACTATTACAAAATTTAACTAATAACGTATTTAATAAAAATAATTAAAAATAACTAAAAAAATAATAAACTTAATGTTTTTATTTTTAAATATTATTTTATTATGCTGCTATAAGTTTTCTTTTTCTTATAAAATTTCTATCTTTTTCAGAAAATTCCTTCCCACATGAATCTTAAATTCCCAAATAAAATGAGGAGCAAAATCAAGCAGATGTAAAGAAGCCTTTTGTTTATGAGTAAATAAGAAGCACAATATGATTGAAATCAATTATTCTGCCTTCAAAGGACTCTTTTTAGCGATGATGGCTGCTATTTTCTTTTCTGGTGATGCAGCCGCCATGAAGATGATAACAAGCTTGCATCCGGCTCAAGTGTCACTGTACAGATTCTTCGCTTTATTTGTGATGAGCATGCCAGAAACTGTAAAATCTAAAGAGTATCCACTTGGACCAAAAGATGACCGCATACATCTTATTATTCGAGGTGTCTTTGGTGGAATTAGTCTATTTCTCTGTTACACAGCTTACCGTAATCTACCTCTTGGTGAAGCATCCGTCATTCTGTATTGTGCTCCCATAACTGTGACGGTAGCAGCTTGGATATTTCTCAAGGAACCATGCAGTATCGTCCAATCTGTTCTTGTAATTGTAACTGTCATAGGTGTTATCTTTACTACAAAACTGCCATCGCAACTTATGGGAAATACCGTTACCTATACGAATGAGAATATTTATGGTTTTTTGTCAGCCATAACAGCTTGTCTCTGCAGAACAATTCAATCGATCTGCATTAGGAAATCAAAGAAAGTCCATCATGCTATTGTCATGTTCAACTTTGGTTGGATAGCCATCATAGAAGGCTTAATTCTGATGGCAATATTTGCAGATTATAAACTTCAAGAATGTGGTACAGAATGGATTTATATTTTGTTGATCGGATTCTTCAGTTATTGTGGCCAGAATCTTCTAACGCTAGCACTGAAATGTGAATGTGCGGGGCCCGTTTCAACCGTGATGTCTGCAACGGGTATCACTATTTCCTTCCTGTTGCAAGTTTTTCTCTTTCATGAAAGTACCGATATCTCTGCCATTATCGGTGCTGTTTTAGTAGGACTATGTATAGTAGGGGCTGGCTTGAATAAATTTATGTCTACTGCACCTGAGAACTTACTACAATGCAAATTATTGAAGTACGTAGAATCAGATTCAATAACTAAAAAGAAGCCTTAAAAAGTCTTTAGATTATGTTTGAAATTGATTTTAAAAAATAAACAGTGAGAAATTATAAATTGTTTTCAACTGATAGACAATCATTGACAAATTTTACCGATATTTCGATTCGTAAATTGTATTTTTACGGATGATGAAAGATCTGAAGTTGAATTGGATATTTTGATTTGATTTAGCACTAAATTATTTTCTCAAGATGGTATATCTTCAAAAGGCTATTCAATTAAATTTATCTCGACTTATAATAAAGAATAATTCCGTCTTTGTTTGTGTGTAAAAGTTTAATGACGCCCAGTAAATCAGATCGCTTGACCTAAAGCTGCAAAATTTAGTACAAATATATTTTGGAGGGTGAAATTGTGCACTTGGTAGTTTTTTATTATTATTATTTTTGGAATTTTAGTTACAATTTAATTAATTAAAAATTCAGCTAAATTTTGAAATTTTTGCATATTAGCTTACATGAAAATATTTCACAAAAATTATTTTTACCTCAATTTAAAATTCAAAATGTTTTTAAGGATATAAATTTAATTGCTGTGAAAATTTTTCTTGAAATTTGGCATTTTACTTTACAATATGTTTTCGCCTAACTTTTCATAATTGATTTCATTGTTGAAATGAAAATAAAGTTGTTTGAATTGTTTTAAGAAATATTTGTTCGAATGATTTACTTCCAATCCTGAAAATTAAGGATTAAAACTTTGTACTATTTGCACGAGGAATCAGAAAGTGAAAATGTTTTCTGGTTCTCATGAATAGATTCTCAGTTAAGAGACAGATCACCCCACACATTTTTAATGACAGAATAATAAAGTATAACGGCTTTAAAGTCTATCACATTTTAATGTTTAAAATTACTTTGTTGAAGAAATTGAGGAAATCAAGTTATTCAAAAGAGATTTCATTGAAATTAGACCCAATCAGTATCAACAGGGAACCGGTAAGTCGCCAAGGGTGAATAGTACAAAAATTCATAAAAATCCTACAAAAGATTTTAAAACAGTGAATTTTAAAATCCTTTTGGAAGACTTTAAAAAATTTATTAGAGGATTTTAAAAGAGATTTAAATTTTTTAGGGTATTTAGATATATTTCAATCCATTAAATAATTTTCTATGAATTTTTTTTTTAAATATCACGTCTACAATGAAGAAAGGATGGAAGATTCCATAAGAACAACAGTGCATAATGTGCTGAAACAAATTGTTTTCGAATAAATTTCTGTATTTTACAGCAAGGAAATATGGTAAAGCAAGTAATATAATAAAGTCATTATTAATTCAAGTTTGCTAGAATACTTGTAACTGAATCTAAATATCTTATCATATTACCATTTTTTAAAAAAATTATTTTGCGAATAAATGGAATGGGTTTTTTTTTCAATATGTTGTTTTCACATACATTTTATTTTTTAATTAATTTTGAGAACACACTTTATATCTATTTGACAAATTTCTGTTCCCCAGCAAATATAAAAATTATTATAATATTTTTAATTTTTTAAAGGATTTTATTTAATATACAGTATTTAATTGAATTAAAGGCGTTTGTTTGTTCGTAGCATTTCTAAAAACTCTCTGCCATCTTACGATTCCAGATTATAGTTGAAAAAGGATTGTTCGTCATGGTGAGCATGTGTTGCTGTAATAAAATTCGCAATCTATCGTAAAAGCATATTAAATTTCTAATTCATTAAATATATTTATTCTCTGGCGTCGAAATTTTGAACTATTTTTTTTTTAATCATTTTGAACAAAATTCACATTTTTTTATTATGTTCTACATAAAATTTCATAACTGTCTGAATAATAGTTTCGCCTGCTGAGTACTTTAAAAGTAGAGTAGGTAAAATATAAATACAGGCACTTCAGATCTTTATTTATTTATTTTGTATTTTTTAAACCTAATTGTTTAACCAAATACACTCAAGTTCATAAATTAAGGATAATGCAAGTTCAGGAAAAGAAAGAGTCAGAAGCAAAACAAATGTGACTTATTTGTAAAGACTATTTATTAAAGAAAAGGTAAAGAGCAAAAACGATGCTATATGTTTGATATCATTACTAAAACTTGCGATTTTTTGCTCTCTGTAGAATTACGCAAACCAATATTGCATGGTTCATATGATGGTGAATACATAGTATGTCTCCCAGACGATGCAATACAGTCCATAAAACGCATAGATATGCTGAGTATCATATTATTGATCTGATCTTGGGGAACTATTCATCAAGCAATGCTCTCCGAAGTTCCGGTAGTCATGTGGGAGGTGGCTGACGGGCTGCAACTCATCGGCCAAGCATGTCCCACACATGCTGTCCTGGATTCAAGTCCGGTGAGAATGCTGGCCAATCCAACGAGTCAAATCCTCAGATCGAAGACATTCTTTTACGATGTTTGCACGGTGAGGACCGACGTTGTCATTCATAAACAAGAAATCTTCGCCCATGACGTCCTGAAACAAACATACATGTTCTTCCAGAATGACGTCCCTATAGATTTGACCTGCCATAGTTCCAATTTGAACATGCAGGTCAGTTCTAGAAACTAGAATAATTCCTCGCCAAACGAGCAATCCTGCACCACCATAACGGTGTCGTTCAATGATGTTCTCTTGGTGGTAACGTGTACCTGGTGCTCTCCATATGAAAGTCCGGCGAGAATCAGACTGCAAGCAAAACATGGACTCATCGGAAAATATCACACAAGCCCACTGTTGCGGTGTCCACAATGCATGCTCTCTACTCCAGGCTAACCACAGGGGACAGTGAGTTTCAGTAAGTTGAACACATCTGACAGGCCTACGAGCATATAGACCAATCTGCCCAAAACTGTACAGGTCTGCCTTGAAACTGTCGTACCAGTGGCTCTAGAGACCTGACAAGACAGGTCTGATGCTATGCTCCGTCTGTTTCTGATGTATTCTCCGTCTGTAACTCGTGGGCGACCGGTGCTGTAACGTCTACTCACATTACCGTCATCTTGAAATCGTTGCCAAAGCCTGGATGTAACACTAAGGGCGATTCCAAGTTCCTCGGATACTTTCAGCTGGGTACGTCCACATTCCAGACGGCCGATAATTCTACTACGTTAAAAATCAACCAAATGCATCCTTTGTGTCATAACTATACGGTAATTGCACTGAAAGGCTTATAAAGCGTTTGAGATCAATTTTACTTCTTTGCCTGTATTCCTTATATATCACTCTCTTACACTCTTGTCATTGTGACGCACTATCGGTGTCATCTGGTGGCTTCCTGCAATTTGCATATGATTTTTGAAGACGTGTGTAGTGATTTTACATATATATATATATATTAAAATGCATATATATTTTAGAGTTCGATTTCGCGTGATTCTAAATTACCCTTAATTTATGGACATGAGTGGATAATCTACTTTAATTTCAATTCAATGTTGCATCTGTTGGTTGACTCATATATAATAAGAGTATTCAATTTTATATACGGAGTTCTTAAAAATGGATACTGATAATTAAATAGGTAAATAATTTCATAAAAATAATTAATATGTATATTATAAATAATTGTATTAGAACAATAAACTTTATTCTTCTTTGAGCCTTAAAAATTAAAAAAGTTCCAATCAAGTGAAAGAGAACATAGAGTATATTATCCTTTCTACACTTTGGAAATCAATTCAAACTATATTTCTAAAATCAAAATTGCGAATAATTTTAAATATCGAGGATTGATTACTATCTGTGTAAGGAGTTGGCTAAAGTGCTATTCATATTTGTGCTGGAAGGGAGGATAGGATATACTTGAACATACTCAAGTTTAAAGAGAAGAGAAGACAATAACATCAATTAACTCCTCCAAAAATTTTACAGGCCCATTTTAAAAATTTCTTCTTTTTTTTTCAATTTTTTTACCAATATTCAAGTTTTTTGCGGCACCCCAAGATAATATAATATTGCAATCAAATTTTTAAATATTGTTTTTGAACCTAAAAGTAACTTTTTAGCTCTATTACCAATCTAAAATCTGATTAAAAAATTTTTAAAGGCCCTTTTTAAAAATTTCCTTTTTTAGAATTTTTTTAAATAAATTTCAAGCTTTTTGCGGCACCTCAAGATAATGTAATATTTCAAACAAATTTTTAAAAATGGTTTTTGAACCTAAAAGGCAGCTTTCTCGCACTATTACCAAACTAAAATCTAAAAAGAGAAAAAAATTACGTGTGCATCTATAATAATGTGCATATATAATGTGGAATATAATAGCTCCTTCTGAAGTTCATGACAGTTAAAAAGTAATAAAGTATTTTTTTTTCTTAATCCAATCCACTTATCACAATTTAGAATCTTTGTAACTAACTATTCGGTCTCCTTAAAAATTCCTCGTGCATGCTCTAATACAGGTGTTAATACAAAGAACACCTTGCATGCCATTAGCAAGGTGTTCTTTGTATTAACACCTGTATTAGAGTACAATAGCTATTTCGTACAATAGCTACGAAATGTTAACCTTTGAAGCGAATGTAGCATTTTTACTGAATCTATCGTGTCATCTTTGGTGAGTTATCAGCTCTTTTGAGCGTATTTTGCTTAAAATTTGATCGAAATCTACGTATTTGGCATAAAGACCTTATACCAAATTTCATTCATCTAGGTGAAAGCGTTTTTGAGTTATCTTTGTTGCAAGCAGACAGAGGGAACATTTTCTAAAAATATGTTTTTTGAACTCAGGGACTTCTAAAACATAGAAATTCGTCAAAATTTCGAATTCGAATTTTTTTAACGATTCCTATAATTTCTCTATACTACGCATACAAGAAGGTAAAAAGTAATATAACCTTTTGCATTATTATTCGCTACTGAGTCTAACTTTATCGAATCATTTAATTATCATGCATTCAACATTTTAAATAAGAATAAATATTCTCTTTACATTTCTCTATTGTACCAAAATTTCAATGCAAGCGCCAGTTCAAAATTTTTATTTAATTTTCCTTTTAAATCAGTCGTTCTAAGTAAACGTTTAAGTATGTCTTTCAAATTTTTCTGAGGTATAACAGGAAAATTTCATTAACAATTCTCAGTTGAAAAAACAGACTTATGCAATACCCTATAAGTTAGATTAGTCAACGCAGAAAACATCAGTGCCATAAAAATATTTCACTAGATAATACAACTAGAATGCGATTCTTAAACCAGTAAATTCAAAGATTTCATTTATGCTTCCTAATGAAAGTGTTACGTTAGGTAACGCCTTGCAAGACATTGATCTATAATAATTACGAAACATTAACCTTTGACGTGAATTTAGCATTTCTACTGAATCTGTCATGGCATCATTGGCGAGTTATTTGGCGATTAATCTCCGGCATGCGGTTAATAGTATCCGAAAATTGAATTTATTTTTCAAATACGTTTTTCCCAACCGATTGAAACATAAATTTGACACAAATTTATACTTGTATTCACAAAGTTTCATACCAAATTTGATATATTTAAGCCAATGCATCTTTGAGTTATTCTGTTTATATGTTTCTAAAAATACAGAGCGACAGAAAGTCAACTTCATGTTGGAATTGGCTCAAAATTTGATAGATATGTAGTTTATATATGTTAAAGCTGTGTACCAAATTTTATATATCTAGCTCTCTTCGTTTTATAATTATTTCATTAACTTATATTCTAACATCTGGACAGGCAAACCTCCTCAGAACGGGTTTTGCTTGAAATTTAACAGAAATCTACAAATTTTGCACAAAGGCTGTATACCAAATTACAGATTGTCACAGACAGATGGACATTTTCCACAAATATGCTTTTCGAGTTCAGAGAGGCCAAAAATGTGGAGATTCGTCAAACTCTCGAACTAGAATGTTTTCATGATTACTACACTTTCTCCATACTACGTATACTAGAAAGTAAAACATTATATTAATAAGAAATGGCAACAGATGCTGGAAAAGAAACATAGTACAGTATTACATTCCAAAATCAGTTTTGAAGAGCTATCAAAATTCGTTAACTTGCGCAATCTGAAGTAAATCAGCACTTTATTTTACAGGTTTACAAGCAGATTAACATACAGACTAACGAACATTTGCAAGAAATGTATATTTCGAACTCTGAGAAGTCTAAAAGATTCGTCGAAATTTCGAGTACGACATTTTTTATGCTTACAATATTTTCTCTATACCTCATATGCAAGAAAGTAAAAATGTTCAAAAACTGAAAATAAAAAAATACAGCAAGATTACATTTTTTTTTTTTTTTTTGTATTTAAAAATGTCGTAAAAATATTTTTATAGAATAAAAAATTATCGCAAAAAGACACCAAAGTTTAAAATTCTTAAATTTCATTAAGTCTTAATTTTTACTTAAATAAAATTTCAAAAATTTGAGATGCATTCTGCAAAGTATATATGATCCTGTTTTTGATTTCTAGATCGAGCTGATTAGCCTATAAAGCGTCAACACTGAGACACAAACATTCATCTCTTAATAAATATAGATGAGATAAAAAAAAAGCATTCACTTTGAAAATTCCTAACTTAAAAGATTCAAATGTTGTTTACAGTCAAGCATTATTCAAGGAATTCCTAGATGTAAACAATGCTTCTTTATAACTAAAATATTTATTATCATGTGATCACATGATGTTGTTTTTGTTTGGAGTTTGAAGCCTCAAAATGCACGGGTAAAAAATTGGCGATTTATCGCTTTTGAGGGATCAATTTTTCGCTTAGAAACGACTCAATTTTTCGTTATTAGAAAATGATGAAGAACGTTGTTGATTTGGCGATAAAAATAGGTTGTTATATTTGGCGACTTATCGCCATAAAAAAGTTACAACATGGTTTAGTTTAATTATATTAATGTCCCGTTTAAAGCAACAATAGGGCTAATTTGGGACGAACCTCGTAATTTTGAACCGCGGTCAGATGACGAGGATGACACCTGAGCTGGCACTCCCCTTTCTACACCACACCACACCAACGAGAGGACGGATTTATCGTGCAACAGACCCCCTTACACGGCGGTTCATCGGTGGAATGGGATCTGAACCTGAAACCCTGCGGCTTACAAGCCGAGACCTTGCCACCAGGAGCGAATGTCCGCCATGTACCCGATTCTCCTGTCTGGACAGCGCGTCAAAATTGTGCCAATCTTCAAAAACTCGATTAAAAATTGCCATCATGGCTCGATACCAGATATGATAACGAAAGGCTTTTGGAGGATGCAATAAAAAATTGTTGCGATTACATTTGGCGGGAAATCGCTCCAAATATTTCAATTTTGGTTACTGCTCATTAATCATAATCCTCCCACTAATTGTAATCCTTCCACTTCCCTATGGAAAATGATATTCTTCCAAAACAATTTATCTTCCAACAAATAGTCTTGGTACTCAAGAAAAAATTCAAAAATTACTTTTTTAATTATATTAATTTCATATCTGTATAGCTTTAAGTAAATTTTAATAATATTTTAATTTAATTGATACACTATATGAAATAATCTTTTTAATGCTATGAAATCATCCATCAATCTAATCAATTGCGTGTTTTTGCCAATTATTAATTCAGTTGTTTTATTTTCTCATTCGCTTTTATTTCATAATGTATAGACTCTTTAATCTGCAGTTAACTAATTCAATTAATTCATGTGTTTCAATCGGATTTCCGTGAGATTGATACCACGTGACTTAAAAAAAATAATGCTCTTCGCATGATAACTTGAAATTTGCGGCAAGAGATTTATTTATTTATTTTAATAATTATTTTTTTTGGTCTTTTAACTTATTCTTTTTTTTTAATGTATGGTAAATTTTTCGATTTAATTCAGTTTTCTCAGCTTAAATTAACACAAAAGGTCTGAGACGAGCGGATTCGTCAAAATTTCGAGTTCGAATTTTGACGATTACAGTACTTTCTCTATACTATGTTTTCGAGATAGTATAAAAAATCTCGTTTTAAGATATGAAAAACATTAAGTTGCTTATGACTTCGGCTTTATAGAAGATTATCTCATGAAGAATTGTATTTTTTTATATAAGATAAAATCAATTCTAAAATTAAATAGGGAGAAAAAAGAAAAAAAAAATCACGATCGTACTTTAAAAATATATATTATTTAACTTATACACGTATGCTGTTATAGATGAAAAATAAGTAACTAAAAATACCAGTAATAAGGCAAAAACACTATGATAACAAAACAAATTTAGAAAACAAAAGGCTTTTATTGGAAAATGTCCTTTTTTTATCGAAAATTTTAGAGTCAAAACAAAATCTTAAAATCGTGAGGTACAGCATGAAGTTTCCAAATTCTAAATGAATTTACAATCCATTTTAGCTTTTAATCAATATTTAAAAACTTTCTTTCTAATTAAAACATCAAAATTTCTGTCCCTATGTCATCTGTTATGTGATATCAAAATTTAATTAAAGTTAATCGTTTATCTAACTGCTAATATCTAAAAATATTAAAATTTTGAAATACCATGGAATCGATTGTGAAATTTCAACTTAGTAAACATGAAGAAATTAAATAAGACAGAGTCATGTAAAGATGGCATTATTTTAAAACTTTTATAATGTGATGTGCCATTGAATGGATATCAACAGAAGTTATTATCTGGTTATGATGAGTTAGTGTTTTGATCCACGAATCACTCTTGATAATATAAGAGATGGGCGTAAATCGAAATTTATTATATTTGGATGCGCTTCAATCCTTTATAACACCAAATATGTGAGCGGAGTTCAAAACGTTCACATTTATTCTAGCTTTCAGCGCTCTATTTGATTCTCGTCTTTCTCAGTAATTGAACTCCGTCTCTCAAGTCGAAGAGCAGACACTAACTCGTCTGAGCCGCACTATATCTCTGAATCATTATCATAAACAACCATGAAGCTAGATACAGAAATTTATTTAATGCAATGTCACCGCGTTTATCACTCTGTCATAATATATTATCTATATGAGAGAGATCGATTCAGTCCTTTTAAGCCCTTTAAATTCAAAACGGCGTCTGTACAGCAAGGAAAGTAACATAGTAAAACTTAATAAATACTTGTAATAAAATGACTGTAGTGAATGTTTGAGACAAGTTACAGCACCCCTAGCGACAAAATAGGGACGTCACAAAAAATAAATGAGATCGGCCAAAAAGCCTTATTGGAAAAATGTACACTTTACCATAACAAAAATACTGGAAAAAATTTCTTGAAGTTATCTGCACCGTTGGTAGAGATATTTGCAATAAAATCTATGAATTTCCTATGACTTGAAAACAGGATTCTTTCTACAATCGGAACGCGTATTCTCCGGTTATTATGATACAGTTTTTTCGTGTTAAACGGGGTTTCGTGATAAATAAAAATAATAATAAAATGAAAAAAAGCACTCGGGAAAGGGAATACCTGAGAATGCATTTTTCAAATTTAAGAAGAACCCTTTTTTCAATTCTCGTCAAACTCATGATTTAATTCGCAAATATTTCGCCAATTTTACAGATAATTCCATGAAAATTTTTCCTGTAATTTTATTATAGTATAGCATTAATAATTTACTTATTGAAATTTTTGACCGATATCTTTTATTTTTTTATCTTTGCAACTTCCTTATTTCACCGCCAGGAGCGCTGTAACCTGTCTCAATGAATTTATTATAGTATAGCTTTGATATTTTACTTATTGCAATTTTTGACCGAAATCTTTTATTTATTTATTTTAAATTTTTTGTAACTTCTTTATTTCTCCGCTAGGGACGCTATAACCTAAGATGGCGAACCAGTGATGGCACGCTACACAATATTTTGGGCACGCCGCCCATCAAAACTGTTTGCATTTTAGTTAAAAATAACAAGGTTCGCAATAAAGTATTACGAACAAACGCGAAAGTTCCCATTCCATTTTTTTAAAAAATACATATATTTGTAGGGCTATCAAAAATTCGCTAGCTGAGAAAGTAATTGATTTGAAAAGAATTGTTTCAGTGACTGATGGTGCTTCAAATATAGTGGGCAGAAAAAAATGTTCTCATTAGTTTATTTCAAACAGACCTAGGGCATTCGATTCTTAAATTCAACTGCATTATTCACCAAGAAGCCTTGTGTTCTAAGAGTGGTTTAATATTTCTTGATAATATAAAGGCGTTAGTCATAAAAAAAATCATCACATATCGTCGTAGGCTTTAAATAAGCGAAAGTAATAATGATGGAATAGGTTTGAAATAAGCGAAAATATTTTAATTGAGGTTTTGCGGATAAAGTCAACTCTGTGTATAATGGCTTATTAATGTACTATAATACTGTCCGCTGGTTGAGTCGAGGGAATGTACTTCAAAGATTTGTTGACTGCTTGGAAGAAATCAGACTGTTTCTGAAAAATGAGGGGGAAACTGAACAATGCTCACAGATGTTGAATATTATGTGGCTCTCAAAATTGATGTTTTTACGGACACATGCCAACATTTTAATGAAGGATCACCTTCGCATTTTTGGCGCTGGACTTCATATTTTCAAGAATGATATTATTGCAAGTAACTACAAGTACTTCCTAAATTTGAAATATATATATATATATCAAAGATTTAGATGTGCATGAGAAACCAGACGAAGAAAAAGTTATTGAAGAATTTATTTCCATATTTGATTTTTCAATCAAGAAATTTTCAGCGAGATGTTCTCAGTTCAAAGAGTTATCGGAAACACTCAAGTTTATTATGTAACCTGATGTGACTTCATTTGATAAATTGAATTAGTCCCACTTCTATTAGTAAAAAATTAAAGAATTTGAAATGCAACTGATTGATTTCCAATCCATATAGATTGATAAATTTATTGAAACAAGAAAAAAGTTGGAATTGATTGAAACAAAAAGATTAACAAGCAATATAAGTAAAAATGCCTGTAATGAAATTTTTGAACGTTGAATTGAGTTCCAGACACATTTAACTGTTTTGAGAAGCTGGCTCATGCTATTTTTACCATATTTTCATCCACCTATGCCTGCGAATCATTATTGTCAGAGGCGAGTAGCATTAAAGAGTCTCTTAGAAATCGTTTGGCAGATGACACCAATTCAATATACATTCTGCTTAAGGTAACATCTTACAATCCTAATATAGGTTATTTGTCTCCTAATCTGAAGAACAGAAGTCACACTAACGTTACTTTAATTTTAATTACTCGTATAACTAAAACTTATACAGTGCAAAATGTATTTTTTCGTGGTAAATAAAGAGTTTTGAGTTGTTAGTATTTAGTTTTATTATTATAACAATAATCACGAGTCAAAATTATTTGACGGCCCGTCTATACCTCATTAAACATTTCTTTAGAAAAAAAGACACGTTGATCCATAAAGGTTCGCCACTCCTGCTATAACCTGTCTCAATAAATTCAGCATAGCCACTTTATTATAGATACGCATCACATTCCTGACCTTTTGGGGGGATGGGGCTACATCAAACATTAGTCGTTTGTTCCTCAGTTAGCAACTGATTTTGATGACTTAAAACACACAGAGTCTTTGAAGGCATCTGAATTATACTGAAGAAAAAGAGCGCTTTTGAATTTAAATTTTCAGTTGCTACTTTTTTTTCTTCTGATGAACAATAAGGTTGTATTTGTTTTGTATAGCCCTACAAAGTCGAGTGTTCATTCAGAAACACTCTGTATTTTAAGAGCTTAAAATCCAATTGCAAATTATTGGTAACGGTTGTTCAAAATTAGCTATTCATCAAACGTTTCAATTCTCTGCTAAAGAAGTTTATTTCCTAATTTTAAAAAAATATTCTAATGATATACATGTATAATTTATATACATGTACACAAATATTATATAATACATATTTTAATAATATATGTATAATTTTAAATATGTAATATTTATTTTCTTATCGAATTTTTCATAAGATATATGTAATATGCACATGAAAGATGTTAATGATTTATAAAATTAAAATAAATTCAAGCGAAGAATGTAAATACAAACGAACAATTTTAATTAATAATTATATTAGTCATAGTCATTTTGTATCAAATAAGTTTTCTGTTTTTTTCGCAAAATAATAATAGTACATGTAATTCGATGTTGCATTCAATACATTCAAGGCAGATTTAATCTGCCTTTTTCGGAGTTAAAAATGAATGCGTCATTTCCTCAAATATTCCAAGTGTGGTGACTCAAAAGAAAAAAAAACCTTTGTTTGAGAACATCTTTCAACCCTTTATTTTTCCAAAATATGTATTAAAAGTTACGGAATCCACAGAATCAAAATTTAAAAGAAAAGAAAGTCAAAGGCAAAGAAACACTCGGAGAGATGTAAAGAAATGCAGCTTAGTATTTGATGTAGCACCTTTCAAATACTCCATTGTTTCAGAGTATAGTTACAATGAAATCGCTGGTTTGTCACAAAGCACGAATTTTTAACACTGCGAATATAAAATATGAAACAATGTATTTTTTTTACTAAAGCTGAGGTTTCTTTATATATACATTGAAATGCTGGATACGAAAAATCAGAAAAGTAATCCCATAGCAAAATAAAGAAAAACTAACTGAAATGTACAGTTAGTTATTCATTTTAATAATCGTTGTCCTAAGCAATGTTTATTGGTTATTATGAAGCAATCTATATAAGATTTATCAACACGTGGTCACGCGGTGTCTATTTGCACATGAGCTTCGGTTTTCGACTGTTTATTGTTATTACTTAAACGTGAATCTCTATCAAGGTCTAAAATATAATCAAAACATTAAGAAGCAAATGAATTCAATGGGTAAATGAATGAATTGAAAAAAGTTTGAAAGATATTTAGGCAGAAAGAATAGATCGTTTCATAACGCTCTGCGTGCTTTCATATATATGAATGGTCAGAGCGTTGATATTGAAGAGAAATGGTGTGGAGTAATGTCAAAAATTTGTGAGTATTAGGGAGAATATTTTTTGGAAAAATAAAATAAATGCGTCCAATAAATCTAGGAAATGCCGTCATGATGGCCTGGTTTGTTTACCAGCATTATCCTCCCACCGGCATGCACCTCAGATATGAGAATGGGAAGCTTCGGGTTGGTTCTTCGTCACCTGATTAGGTAGAGATATGGTGTGGGATTGACGACACCCTATCGGTGACGAGACGTGCTTCCCACGGGAAGGATTGTACTGTAACCGGTGATGGTTCTTAGAACTCAACCTGGTTTCTCGCCACTTTTTTGCGGTTTCCCAGTCATTCAGATTTTTCTGTATGCTAGCTATTTCTTCTCAATTCTAAAAACATATGTATCGCTATTAATTATAAATCTATCGTTTATAAAATTCCAATAGATTATAAAATTGTCAAATTGTGGCATCGCTTACAATTGCCAAAGTCCTTGTTTAGCTTTAGAGACAAGGACTTATCGGGACGAATCTCGTCTTGTGACATCAGTGAGGTGCTATTAGCAAGCTAATCAGTATTTGGTGGTGACATCAAGTGGTGCCATTGATATGTACCAGATCTCAGGACAGGACTTCTGGTACATGTCATTAGTACCAAATATCACAAATGCTATTCGCATCAAATGAGAACAATGAAAAAATTGATATTAAATCTTTAAAAATTGCATTAGATTTCAAGGATACTACCTGTCAACAAAAAGAGAAAAATCATATAAATGCGGAATTTTGTTAAAATAAAGTTTATTTTTTAAACAAAGTTTAGTAAATAAAAATTAGAATCAAACTAGAATATTTTTTTCAAGTTCTGTCGACAACTTTTTATGAATCATATGGACTTGAAAGTTTGAAATGTTGTGTCTTGACATCCAGTGTTGGCTCTCAATTACGGCATGCAAGATGTCACCGCTTTTGCTTTTGATGTCAGTTATTTTGCACCATGGCCGTCTGTCACATAGGAAAGGAAGCATAATTGATTATGATTAAATTAATTTTCTATGAAATCTTATCTATTAATATTATAAATTTGCTTAACCATAATATATTTGTTTGCACAATAATATAAAAGGAGAAGAAAAATTTCAAGCACATAGAGACTATCTAGAAACCTACAGCTTATTCCACCAGCTGGCCTCGTGCTGAATGGAAAACATTAAATATATAGAGAATATAAGACCGTTTGAATTTTTCAAACTCTATTTTCAGAAAACTATCCTAAAGACGTGCTACACGAAGTACTTCTGTTGAAGTCCTAGTTATGCCTTTTACACTTCAGTTGAAAATGAATCCCTTGTTGATCGGCGAGTCGATTGTATGCAGAATGGCTGCCGACATCGCATCTCATGAATAAATGAGGTTGAAACATACAGCTGTGAAAGCAAACGAGGAAAAACTAATTGAATATTTACGTTTTCTCATTTCTCCTTCTACAAGACTCAAAAAGCTGTCATTCATCTTGAGCACTGGATTATTCTTGCTACAGTAAGTCGAATTTCATTTTTTCACGACGTTTTCTGGACCTTAATGTTTTGAGATTCCTTACTTTGACCATCATTTTTAAAATTAACTTTGTCTAATTTATCCATTGTGCATTTTGCCTTAGATAAAAATATGTTTTGCCTTCTTAATTAGTTCGGTTTATTTTTATCGTTTTAATGAACGAATAAAGTTAATGTATGATCTAGACAGCCTTTATTGAATAGAAGTTCGATTATTTTGAATTTCGAAAATGATTTGAACGATATGAGAACCAAAATTTCTAATAATACCTAGATATTCATCCACAAATTTTTATTGTAGGAAACAACAGTAATTTTATTTCTTTCCATGCGAGCATTCACGCCTGTAAAAAATTTTTTATCAATCTTTTTGGGTGGCATGGAATTTATAAAGTATAATGGTAAAATATATTTATTGACAATATGTAAAATATTGTGAATTTCTGCAAAAATGTTGAAATAATCTTTTTGGGTGACATGGAATTTATAAAATATAATGGTAAAATACATTTATTGACAATATGTAAAATATTTTGAATTTTTGCAAAAATGTTGAAATAAAGGAGAGACAGAAATATTTTAAATACAAAACTTTTCTTACGAAAATGTACAATTACACTGTGTGAAAAAATAATATTTTTAATATCTACAGATAATGCCAAAAATTATTTCAAGACGATTTCAATTAAACTTAATTTTCGAGGTATAAAAGGTTATTTATCTTCTTTAGAAATTTACATTTCAATTTTGTGTCATATTCTCTTTGATATTATTAGATAAATAATATTTAGATTTTTTTAATTATTTATCTAAAAAACACTAAACCATTTTAATTTTAAGATTCATGTTTTAACTTATTTCTGACGTATAGATTTTCCTCAAGAAGACTTTTACGTAGTCTTTTAAGATTTTGTCTTCGATTTATATTTATCCATGAAATGTAATTTTATTGTTTAATTCATACGCAAAATTTTTAGTTGCTATTTTTTTTTTTGCGACGTAAAACAAAGTCCTAATAGTTTTAATCATATGATCAATTTGAATATGTTTTTAAAAATGAGCCGAGAATTTCATAAATTGTATGCTTTTTAAAAAGCACTCATATTATATATAAAAAGTTTTGTTAACGCTGGTATTATATATAAAAGTTTTGCTAACCAATTATTACTAAGTAAACTAACAATATTGATTATTAAAGACCAGTAAAAGTTTTTTTTTGAAATTTTTCAGCTAAATATCATATCAAGGAAAATTTTCAAAAATTTTGAAGTTTATGGAAATGCCAGATTAAATATGTGTATAAGAATCCTTTTCTTAGCTACCTACAGATTTATGGTGTAAAACTTAAGATATCTAAATATTAAGATTTTATAAAGTTGTATATTAAAACTTTTCGAATATATAACTAATAAATCACACAGTACCATAAATTATATATATTTCTGCACTAGGTCAAATTATCATTATATATTATGATCGAATTCATTTTGCAGTTTATAAGATACGCCAAGACAAGGTCGGATCATATCTAATCAAATCCGCCTGCTTTATCCAACGCATTTTTATTTAGTTATTTTTTCAAGTAATATTAAAATATAATTTTTAATTTTCTACTTTTCAATAAAAACAAACAAAAAAAATACTTTTTTGGGTCCCCCCAAATACATCTTCAGAGAAGGATTCATTATTTTATTCGGTTTAATCAAACAATACGAAGTTTTGGGAAAACTTTGTCATAAATCTAGAATTATGTAAAAGGAATCTACAAGCACCATGTTTTTAAAGTTTTCTCATATTCAACCATGAATTATTACTATAAAGAATTGCTCGTGAAACAATTTCTCTATTGCTTATCTATGATGTGATCACACATTATTTTAGGAAATAGTTTTTATTTGGTGCTCTGTAAATTTTAAAGTATTGTTATTTTAATGTACAAGTATATTCTGATTTTAGTTACATACTCAAAACTATAATAGAATAAAGTTAAAATATATAATTAATAAAATTGCAGCAGCGGAATAATTCTGTGAATTTCATATGACTTATTGACAGAACTGTAACCATTTTTTGATGCAAAAATTGTTTTAAGAAAAAATATGAACCAAGTTAGGTTAAATGAGTTTGAAATAATTTTCGTTTAAAACAAAACCAGAATTAAAAAATTTTTAAAAATCATCATTGTTAAATCTCACATTTTATGACAAAAATTTGATTGTATTTCAAGTATCTAATTTTGCATATTTTATAATCCATTGATTCGCTCTTTACAGAATTGAAATTTTTAATTTGCCAAAAATTAAATAAATAGTAAATTCTAAAATTGGTTGCAGATATTGCTACTAAGTTACAAAAGGTGATTAATTTTTAAAAGCAATATTAAATAATACTCATCCATGTTTATTTTAGTTATATAACACTTTCTTATAATAAACATGCTAATAATTATTTTGAAAGTTACAGAACCCCATAGCTGCAACTCAAGAGTAACATGCATACTAAAAGAAGATCGTACCATCTATGGCCTAAAGTTTCCAAAGGGAATAAAGAAGAAAAGAAAAGAAAATGGGAGGCCTTAAAAGGTTTATTCTTCGCCATATTATCAGCCTTTTGTACTCTATCCAGTGCAATTATTGTGAAAAAAGTGAGTCTTCATCCTGTTCAATCTGCATTTTACAGATTCATCGGATCATTTGCACTATCCATTCCTGCAGTTGTGAAATGCAATGAAAATCCTATTGGGCCAAAAGGGTTTCGACTCATTCTTCTATTTGCTGGTATATTCGGTGCCGGCAGCATGCTTTTTGCTTTCTTGGCCTACCGTTACCTACCACTTTATGAAACATTTGTCATATTTGGAAGTACCCCTATATTCGTGACTGTCGCAGCGCATTTGTTCCTCAAAGAATATTGTGACATCTTTCATTCCGTTCTCTTGATTTTTTCTGTCATAGGAATAGTTTTTTCAAGCAAACTGCCATCCCACATCATTGCAAAAGACATGACTTACAGCACAGATAATATTTATGGTTTCCTAGCAGCAATGTCGGCAGTTTTTTGCAGAACTGGTCAAATGATCTTTATCAAAAAGGCTAAAGAAGTGCCACATTCTATAGCCATATTTGCTTGTTGTTGGACAGGCGTAATAGAATCTTCAATACTGTTGTCAGTTTTTACCGAAATGAAATTGCACAGATGTGGATTAGAGTGGATAAATATTGTATTAATAGGTTTTCTCAGTTTTTTAGACCAAGCGTTCATGACGATAGCCCTCCACTGCGAATTTGTAAGTTTAGTTGCTATAGTGAGATGTGCAATTACTATCACACTGGGATTTTTAATTGAGGCTTTGATCTTCAATGATGAAATTGATTACCTCGTCATTATTGGTGCTGTTCTAGTTGTCTCAACTATTATTTCATTAGGTCTAAGGAAATGGATGTCTTCTGCTTGAGTTAAAGTTAATACATTAAACTCTAAACTACATGCGAGAATGATATGTCCCACGATAAAGCTTGTAACCAACGAACCGAAACTTAAATGTATTCAAGCTCAATTGCAGAATTAAACATTTTCTTTATCATTATATTTATATTATAAATATACATAGGGGCAAGGTGTAAAAAATATCATTATTAAGAATTATCTAATGGAATTTGTAGCAATGTTTAGCTACTATTTAACTTTAGACAATAATCAACTCCTATCCTCCTCTTTGGACAAATCCAACTTCGTCGTCCAGTAACTCAACTCTTCTAGTGACTCATTTTATGTGTTCGAATAAAACTAAGCATGAATAACAATTAGTTATGGTATCGTAAACTTTACGTTTTATTTATTTATTTTTTTATACTGGAGTGTTGCAATAAGTGAGATCTTGAAATTTTGCTATATAAGCTTGAATTTTATTACAAAGAGAACCGGAAGGGAAGTGTCTGAAAATATATAGAGAAGATACCACTTCAAGAAAATGAAGGTTAGAGATGGAGAATTAAGGAAATAGGCAAGAGAAAAGTAAAGAGAATGAAAATTAGGTATAAGATTGATAACATCACATTTTGTTTACATTTCTCTGCTAGATTATGGTAAACTGAAATTTGTTGGTTTATAATACTCTGAATTCTTTGCTAGCATTTTCTTTCGACATTATTTTTATTTTGTTTTTCATATTGTATTTTATCTGTAATTGCATTACTGTTAGTTTTAATCTGGCTTTAGTGATTAATTTTGACCTGAGTATCTATGAATATTATAGATAAAGAAGATCCCAAAGTAAAAAAACAAAACTTTTTAAAATATACTATATTACTGTCTGAAATATGCTCTATATAATAATCTATTTATATATATAAAACGGGTTAAAATTATGTCGAAAGGCAAAAGTCAAATATCACGAAAATATCGTACGAATTTCAGATTGCTTCATTGAATGTTTATACAGCTACATTGGAATGAGACCTTCGTTTAGCTAATTAATGGATTTACATAACATTAGATAAATAGAGAGGATTCTAATTCTCGTTCGAAAATTTATTCAGTTAGAGAAAAGAAGACATAAAAGAAATTAAGAAATAGTTTTGAAACAGGAAGTTCAATCGAGAGCAAGAATCGGTTTAGCGATCGACAGATGGGAAATCTCTATAGCTTGCATATGCAAATTGATCTACCTACTTTTCAAAGGAGTGAAGGGTTATTTCTATTATCTTAACACTCAAATAATAATCTTTTTGATGGCATCCATTTTCGTAACAATTTTTCCTTAATTTTAATAATATTTATTTTATTTTATTTTATTTGATACACAATCCGTAACAATGTTTTTAAGTGTTAGGATGGAAATTCAAATTGACTCAGGATTCTCACTTCTGTTTTTATTTCGTAATGTATACTCTTTTTTTAATTTGTAGTAAATGATATCCACGTTTTTTATCAACTGTCTCAAATAACAAACTTTAAAAAAATGCATCCCATATTAATCATTAACCTACTTAAAAAAATGAATAATATGCTGAACATGCTTGTCGCCAAAAGCGGCTAGTTTTTTTATTATTATTTTTTTAATACTTTTCTAAAGTGTTCGAGCTCTTTTATTACATTCTTTTTACTTAATCTGTAAGAATCTTGTCCGAGATGTAGAATAATATCACCTGATCTAGATGGCCATATTTTCCAGTATAATAGATTGAGAATAAGATACAATGATGTTGCTCTACAAAATGGCCGAATCAAATATTTTGTAAATATATGCATATATTAAAATATTTTTTTCGTAAATTTGTAATTCATGAACATGAGCATATTCACATCAGTCAAAGGAGTACGTTTACAGTTTACAAACTATTGATGGCAATATAGCCTTTTATAACTCATGAAAATATTTTTGCTGTAACTGAATTCTAACATGGGATTCTGGATTTTCAATACTTTCCCTAAATAGAAAAACTTTGTCTGCTCTAAGTGGGAAAGCAACTTTCCACTTAGAAATACTGTATCACTTATACGTAATAGCATGATTTGTTTAAGTTTTATACTTGTCAGTTATATTACTTTTCAAAATAAAACATATTTTACATTTCTGTTTCTTATTTTCATTTCTTATTGCATATATAATTAGAACATATGCTTCCAGTCTGTAAGGATGTTAAGACAATTTCGCACCATGCATCTAAAAATTTCATATCTATTTTCATACAAAATGTGAGCGTCTCTTCAGAACTAAAAAAATAATTAATATCTAATAAGAA
The DNA here is from genome assembly GCA_026543865.1 of Argiope aurantia. Classification (NCBI taxonomy): domain Eukaryota; kingdom Metazoa; phylum Arthropoda; class Arachnida; order Araneae; family Araneidae; genus Argiope; species Argiope aurantia. The sequence continues at coordinate 23,322 of JAPMOR010075110.1, forward strand.
AAGTATGAATCGGGTTGATTTGTGCTCACATGATACAAGTAGATTAATAATAGGCTTACTGTTCTTACAGTAAGGAATGTCTTTATTTTCCTTTTTCCATTTATTTAAAGGTTTGTTTAATTCTACATGATATAGTCTTCGGTAATGCCATTACTGTTCTGGAATTGACACTTTTATTGTGTTCTTATTTTTTAATCAATTTTTAGACTCTGTCTAACGTATTTATTATCATTTTCATTCAAATCACAATGAAAATTTAAAAATTATAACGTTTTGAATAATAAAGACAGAAATTATTTTATTAATGTAATCTTTTTGCCTTATTTTAAACGATCTTGTAATATACAATGCTTATCTATCTTTAATATGAGAAAATATTGCAGCTCATTTGAATAGTGTTGGAATATCATCCTTATCTCTACTCATAATAAAGCATAATGCGTGTGTGTGTGTGTGTGTGTGTGTGTGTGTGTGTGTGTGTGTGTGTGTGTGTGTGTGTGTGTGTGTGTGT
>JAPMOR010075110.1:23842-36010 GCA_026543865.1 Argiope aurantia
TGTGTGTGTGTGTGTGTGTGTGTGTGTGTGTGTGTGTGTGTGTGTGTATTTGTCATTGCCAAAGGGAACAAATATGTTTATTTTATCATTATTTAAATGAGAATGAGAAAAGGAAATTCCAACACCATGAAAAACAAATACAGTTACATTTAATGAATGAGCATTACATTTAATTGATTTAATTACATCTAATGGACGAGTCATTACATTTAATTCATTTAATTGCCTTTAACAAATGAATCATTATATTTCATTGATTTACTTATATTCAATGAATAGTTCATTTGACATTTAATTTAATGAATCAGTCATTACATTTAATTGATTTAATTACGTTTAATGAATGAACTATTGACAATTTAATTACTTTTAATGAATGAGTCATTACATTTAATGACATTGTGTTGTTGTGAGATTCGATTCCATTACAAATTTTCATGCATACAATAAACAAACCAGGTGTAAGGTTTTCTATTACAGTATTCAATATATATTATTCCCTATCACATCATGATACTGAAAACTGTTGATAAAATTATAAACATCAAATTATACACAATAAATTTAAATGTTGATCATATTTTCGGCGAACCATCTGATTTCGAAGGAATCTAAAGAATTGCAGTTGATAATTTCCGTTTTTTAAGGGGATAGAATTCGATTCCGTTAGAAACATTGATGCACACAACAAACAGAATGTGAAATTTTTAAAATAATTCATCTTCAATATATGTCGCATTTTGATTCTGATAGAATTAGGAGAATAACGCAATTCATAAAATATTTAATGAAAGTGAACACAGAGAATATTCTTGCCGACCTAAAAGGGCCACCAAAGATTAGTGCATAATAAACAATAATTTCGCAAACTATCCAGCCGCTCAAATTACTTATAGCTATAAAAATGGAATGAAAAATTATTTACACTTTGCATACTACAAAATGAGCAGATTTTTTTAATGGTTCTCTTCTTTGCAAATAATAACAAATATATCATTTGTATGCTTTGGATTATTGAGAAGAAATTTCTTCTTTTGTTTTCATTTCATAAAAATTAGTCTTAAGAAAACTGCCATAAAAAATTCTGTCAATAAAAATCCTGTAAAAGGTCACATTGGTTACTAAAAGTCGTGACAGTAAGATCAGTTTTTTGGGAACTATCGTATATCAAACTGCGTGACTAATTGGATAAATGCGAAAACAACGACCACTGATCAGCGGCGTGTATTCACCTTTAACTGAATACACAAGTCAGTAAAATCTAGAACAACAATCAGAATTTTATTATTTTTCTCTATAGTATTAAATTGTTAAAGAATTGTAATGAATTTATAGGAATTATTATATTGTTATTGTACGGAAATTTATTTAAAGTGAAATATTAATAAATTTTTAACATGATTGTGTTAAGAAAGAAGATTCTTTTTGAAAAAGGGAAAAAATTTTGTTTGTGGGTTATAAGGAAAACATGCTTGTCCTTTTCTTTTAAAAAAAAAGTTTTTTTTTTTTTGGTTTTTTTTTTAGTAAATGAATGTCATCTAAGACTAACTTTTAGATTATGCCTGTGTCTTTTAGCAAGAAAAAAAAAGAAAGACTGAGGAGAAAGGGATGAAAAAGGACAAAAAAAAGAAGAAATTATGAATTTTTGAAGTAAAATTAAGATCTTTGACACAACAAAATTTAATAAAAACAATTTCTGGAAATAAGCTTTTATTAGTTTACTAAAGGGATGAATTTTATACTTCCTTTTATTTTTTAGTTTTTCATTTTTGATTCATTATTCCAAATATTAAAGATTCTTGAAATAATTACTTCCCAAATTAAATATCAGGTGGCCTCATCTTGTATAGAAAAAAATTAATTAAATTAGTAATTGAATGATATATAAATTTTGAAAGTAACAAATTAATATATTATTCATCAACAATACACAAGTGTGCAAAGTTTCAAAACAACCAACATATTAGGGAGTGAGTTAAATATATGATGTGAAATTTCTTTGCAAATAAGTTAAATAAAAAAGTTTAACTAAACACTTGATACTAAAATATTAAATTTAATGAGATCCTTTATTTAAAATTCTGTCACTGAGAGTAAAGACGAATTCATCACCAACAACATTTATTTTACATTATTAAAAAATAGAAAAGTAAAGTTAATATCACAGACTTTTGAATTATCAAACATTTTAATTAATTAATTTCTACATTTTATTCTTTGATTAATGATTCATATTGCTAAAATATCATAATCAATTTTTTTAGCTTTTTAAGAGAATTTCCAGTTATCTTTTTCAGCAACATAATGAAAAGTTGTTTGTTAATTCAAGTTTATTTTTAGAACCTGGGCATTCTTTTTACCATTTCCTCGATCCATTACTATGTAAACAAATTGTTCGTTATGTTTAAACTTCCAATCTATTATTCAATTATTTCGCATAAGTTTTTATACTACGGTACATAATTCAGAATTTCAATGATCTAATGCAACAACATACACAGAAGTATACTGATCTAAATTGGCGAAAGAAACTTTTTACAAAAGAAATGCATATTTAAGTATCTTGAAGCTGCACATGTTTTCAGAGATAAATAATAATTGTTTAATTGATTTATTGTATATCAAACTTCAACCACTTTCGGTTAATAATTCGTATACGGGATATGTTCTTTGTAGGATTTGTTATTTATTTTTATGAAAAAAATGCTATTTATGCGGAAAAAAATATAATACATGGCTTACAAAAATTCTAAATCATTAGCTGGATACTGTACGAAAATTTGAAGGGGAAAAATACAAATATATAAATAAATTATAAGAAATACAAAATCGATGCAATAATATTATTGTAGAGATGCCACCAATATTATTCATATCTTCAAACGAAAATATATAATTTCCCTTTTTATCTGTTTTTATTTAGTATTCTATACATGAATTAAAGGTACATAAACATAAGTTTGAGTACGTTTCATTATTATTACGAACAGTCTAATAAAAACTAGAATTAGAGGAATATGCAAAAATTTAACGCAAAGCTAAGGAAATGTTTCTTCTTTTAGTTTAAAATTTTGCCGATAGATGTCAGCACGTCTTTGGAATCATTTTTTTTCTTTCTTCACGACACTTTTTGATGCTTGATTGGAAATTAAATCTCGTTGAAGGACTTTAAATACATATGCGTCAGAGACATTAGTAAATTGAAAATCTGAAAGAGTGTAAAAAATTTGATATGACATAATGTTTCACCACATTTCAGATACAGCAAATTTAACCTTAATTAATTTTAATTTTAATTCATTTTTAAACTGAAAATATTCGCTTATCATTATAAATACTTTGCAGGAGAAGTCAGGTTGCACCATCATATGGATGATATGATTATTCTCTTGTGCCCATAATTCATTTTACAAGAACATGTATGCATGCGTGCGTGTATGTGTGCAAGTGGAATTCCAGAAATTTAATTCAATTTCTTTTAATAATGAAAGTTTTTTTCCACATCAATATTTTGCACATTTTAAAATTTACGTAAGTCAGCTGTCCACGTGCAAAAAAGTTAATTTTATGTCTTTTAAATTTCAAAGTCACCTCTCAAGTTAATAAATTAATAACATTTTATTTATATGCGAAAAGCAAATGATAATATCCCCATGTCACTGACTCTCTTGTCCGCTAATATATTCGGGTGCAACTGTGAAATTTTTAATGGATTGCGAGCTTAACAGCTTAAGAGTATAAAATAGCTCTAACGTATTTTTTTTTCTATCACAAGTAATTCACAGAACCCGAATTTTTCTATAATCAAAGGAAAAATCTCGAACTTTTTCAACTCTTATCACAAATGTTTATTTATTTATTCCAGATATCCTAGGACTTGGTTTCTTTGCTACTGATCTTCCGATTAAAATTGGCTAGGCTTTCAGATCTGATATTTTTATTTCAGATGTTCACATATTTGTACAAATAGGAAGAAGATGTTATTCGCAAAATTCGAATTAATATTTCATTGAAACGTAAAAAATATTTGATCGAATATAATATAAATACTTCAGTTTTGTTCGAACAGGAGTACATAAAATAAAAAGTTATCACTTTCAGATAAAATGTATATCAAATTTTCAATTTTAGTAACGAAAACATCTGATTTTTATATTAATTATTTGAGAAGGGACACAGCTATTGATGGATGGAAATTTTTTATTCCATGTTAATAACAAGAATCGGTATTGGTAAGTATAAGTAATTTGTAAGTATTTCTTATTTTATACATCTGCTACAATTTCTCTGTGGTTATGAAATTTTCCTTATTAACATTCCTAGTTCATACTCAAAAACGGGGCTTCTTGGTTTGAGTGTGTGTGTGCGTGTGCGTGCGTGCGTGTGTGTGTGTGTGTGTGTGTGTGTGAAATAAGTGACAGAAATTTTAGTTGACTTTGTGCTAATACTAAAAATAATTGTGTTTTTCTCTATGTATCCCTATTTTCGCACTCTACTGAGTAGACAAGAAATATAAAATACCAGAATTAATATAAAATACTCTTACAGCTAAAAATATGCACCTCGGAATGATGGTTGTCTTTGGCGATAATTCCTAAAAGTAAAATTGCACGAAAAAGTTTTTATGCTATATTATAATACGGAAAATTACTTTATATTTCAACTTACTTTTTCGTACAATTTTTTCTTTAATTTTAATAATTTGTTTAATAATTTAATAATTTGTTTACAGTATAAAGTGTTTCAAAGAAATGCTGTAACACGACATGTAGTGATTATTTCATTAATAAATGAAAGATACTATATAATCATAATTTTAATAAATAAATAGCTTTGTTTATTACAAGTTCTATTAATATAAACTCATTTAAAAGAATAATGCTAATATTTTTAAGATAATGTATTATTATATAATATTGAAAAGAATTACTGTATTTTAAAATAAAATAATTTATGATAAAAAGAAGAAAAATCCTGCTTCCATTGAATTTCTTAATTTATATGTTTGCAGTATGAGTTCAAATTTTTTTAGAAAAATTTTTACTCGTTGTTACTCATTGTCAATTGTCTGTAAACAGTAAATACAGTATTGTGATTCAAACTAAGTTCTTTATATGGCTTTCCATTAACGACTTCACAAATAAAATAGCTTCGAAATTTTTAAAAGGAATTAGTTGCGTCGTTAAATAAAGATGAGATTACATCATATTTTTCATTATTGACATTTGATAATTCATCGTTCATTAATTCATGAATGGTGTATAATTCCAAAGTTATGACCTCTGTATTCATTATAACATGCTCCTCTAAAATTATCTCTATTTTCAAATGATTCCAGTCTTTTTCATCCACAATCATAATTCTGTCATCTCTCTCTCTCTCTCTCTCTCTTTTTTTTTTTTTTTGTCATCATTATGAACTATTACCTAAAGTGCGTTTAGTAGTCTTAGTCTTCTTTTGATACTTTGGTATTTGGTGCAATCTAATTTTAAAGCTCCCTTAAAAGTTTTTTTGAATATCTAAATTTCTAGGTAAGTATCATATTTGATAGTACAATTTGGTGGAATAAACTAAAAGGAAATCTCTTGAGAATGGGTCGGATATTGATTTGTAATGAGAAAATTATTCTTTTTATTAAATGTTTTCAACTACTTAGTAAAAATTTTGCAGACATCGAGGATTATTTTATAGCATTTTGAAACGTTTCAATGCATTGTTTCACCACTCGGTTTCTCAATCCATACATTTTATAATTTTTATTTTATATTTTCAGAAGTTTTAGTCGTTGTTTCATAACTCAAAGATATCCCTTTACATTTTATCTCCACCTTACCATTGATTACCCACTCACACATTATATATTATTAGATATACGAATTAGATTGTAATTAAAATTTAATTTGAAATAAATACCAAGCAAGTAGAATATTCAAAAGGGCATTTACTTTTCGATGCTACATAACATTCTCTATTTTTCTAGAAAAGAACTTCGTTGTCGATTTAAACATATATCTTAATAAATTATGAGATATAACTAATTATTCATTTTAATTACTCATTCTACGATAATAACTAATTATTCATTTTAATTACTCATTCTACGATAATAACTAATTATTCATTTTTTCATCAGTATTTAACGCTTGTCGATTTGTAGATCTTCAAATAGGAAAACTTTGGAAATTGCTAGGTGCTAGGTCTGTTTTGTATATAGGAGGATAAATTACTTCCTAGTCAAACGATTTGATCAGATTCTGAATTTGAGTTGAAACACGCAGCCTTGCTTTGTGCAATTATACAATAATGTTTTCTTCACATTCCTTAAAAATGCATCCTTTTTTTCATTTTATAGTCATCTATTACTTTATCACAGGATATTTCGCTAGTATTTTTCAATAATTGATATCACACACAACGAAACCTATAGGTTGGCACCATAAGGGCAAAAAGAGGCAAATTCCATGCAAAGCCCTCCGGTTGGCTGCGCGCGTACTTATTCTCACTCACGTGCGAAACTTTATTAACAAGTGGAGAAACTTTACATATAATCATCGTGGAAATTCAAATATAGCCATTTAATTAACTTAATAAAAAACGTTCCAAACGTTGTATTCCAGACGCTACGTCTTATCAAATATTTCAAGCCATCAGGCCTTTTTTTCAAGGAGGTCAAAGTTTCCACGGTTCACTGACAGAGTTGCATTTTCTAAAGGCTGAAAATTAAGATAAGATAATTCATTTGAATTACTTTCTTAATGTTCAAAGCATCCACTGAATAAAAAGCAAATACATCACTTAAATACCTTATCAGCAAAAGTATTATGTAATTGTTTGCACTCATAAACTTAAACAGAACCTTAAAAGTTTACCAAGGATATCTAACTCAAGCAGTCGACTAATCTGAAATGTTTCTAACAAACTGTGGAAATACAAATATATTTTGTGCATCTATCTGAGATAATTCAATAGCTCACTATTTATACCTCATAATAGCCCAGGGAGTTTTTTTTAATTATGAGCCTTTTTCTCATTTTACATTCCTCTGTATAAAGTTGTTGAATATTTCATATTACAAGTAAAATGAATTTGCATAAGCTCTTTTCTAATTCGAATTTTATAAAATTATAATAAAAATTATATTTATCCAAAAATTTGAAATTTAAAAAACTGGATTTAATACAAGTATAGTAAGAATAAAGCAATTACTAAGATTAGACTCAATTTTATAATTTAACTATTAAAATAAAATATGTAATTAATAAATGCAAGTTACTTTAATATAAAAACGAGTATATCTAAAAGATTCATCAATTATTATTTTTTGATTTTTTTCTTCCAAAATTTATAAATAATTCTGAAATAAAAAAATGCATAAATAAATAAGTAATATTAGTAAGCAAACGATATAAGAACTTTGAATGCATGTAATTTAAAATCAATTCAAAACAAACAGTACGACTCTTATCTCACATGACATAATTGTACAAAAAAAAACTAAGAATTTTTCTTTTACTGAATGTACAAAAAAAAAACTAAGAATTTTTCTTTTACTGAATACATTCTACATCTATGAAAAACTCGAATAAATTGAAAGCAATAAATAAATATTTTTCTATCCTTGAAAATACAACATAAAATAATCTTAATAAATAAAAAGCATTTCAAATAAAAACAGTTTTTTATATCGATTTGAGATTGTAAACAATTTTTAAAAAATAAATCAGAATTGTATACGAAATAAATTAGAAATTTTATATTTTATCATCAGGAAATTCAAAAGATAAGTGAAAGATTTAAAATTACCAACAAAATCGAAGAAAAAACATTATAATTTCTCTATTTCTAAAAACTAATAAATGGTAGCAAAACGCCTGTAAAAGATAATATTTTTCTTTTGCATAAAAAAACTCGAAAAGTAGTGTCATAGCTAATTAATTTTACAGCAGATGCCTTTAACCACAAAATCTTTCAGACGAATTTACAGGCAGTCTGGGAGGGATATTTTGTTCAAGAGACTGAATGGAATCTCCATTCATTCTTTCAACATCTTATGTTACTCTTATGACATAGAATCGGATTTCGAAAATCTTACGTCCTTGACCAAGTTAGATTTGCTCACTCATCCGGTAACTTTTTTTTTTTTTTTGTATAAATGAGGCGTTTTTTTTTTTTTTTTTTTTTTTTTTTTTGCAAGAACATGGAATTGAAAGTTTGCCTCTGACCATTTTTACTTTTATTCTTTAAAAGAATCCAATTTTAAAAGCGATGATTTTTTAACATGCAGCTTTACAGGTTAGATTCTCTATACAGTTTTTATTTCTTATTTGTTGCTGTTTTAGTTTTTACTTTTTCGTATACTTAGTTTAAAGAAAAAATAGCAATCGTCAAAAAATTCGAACTCTTTCATTTTGAAGAATCTCCACGTTTTAGACCTAACTGAATTCGATAAACACATTTTTGGGAAATGTCTGTCTGCGTGTCTGTGACAAAGACAACTCAGAAACGCTTTAAGCTAGATTATTGAAATTTGGATACGGTTTCCACACTGAATTTTCAGATTTCTATCAAATTTTGAGTAAAATTTGTTCAGAGAGTCTGTCCGGCTGTTCGAATATAAATTAGCACGATAAATACAAAAAGAAGGGAGGTAGGTAGATTAAAATTCGGTACACAGATTCAACATCTAAAGTGTAGACACCTGTTTAATTCTGAATGAAATCCAGCATGGAGTTATCAACCTGTGCTTTCAGAAACATGCAAACGCGATAGCTCAAAAATTCAGTGACTTAAATATATCAAATTTGGTAGGTAATTTGTAACTACAAGTACAGTTTTGTGTCAATTTTTTTGTTTCAATTGCTCTAGAAAAACTCGTCTTAAATGCAAATTCGATTGTTGGGTAATATTTACACATGCCAGTGTTAAATCGCCAAATAACTTGCCAAGGATGAAACGATAAATTCAGTAATGCTGCTAATCCACGCCAAAAGCTAATATTTCATAATTATTGTACGCCAATGTCATGCAAGGCGTTCTCTGGTGCGATAAGTTTATTAGAGAGTATGCAAGAAATTTTTGGGAAAACCCTTCCCACTGGTTTATTTTCAAAGTTTCATTAGAATCGAGTCTTTAAATATGCACAGTTTGATTTCTTTTATGCATAATTTAATTAAAATTGAAAATTGATCAAAATCATCAGATTTAAAGAACAGTTGATTGCAACCTCATTCAAAGAACTATGTACAATTTAATTCCCCTCTCCCCTACAACATTTCATTAAGGTCTAATACATTCCAAAATGGATATCTTCGACGAAGAAATTTTGAATAACATGCACTTATGACAAGCATTCTGACATTTATTGTTTTAAAATTAATTGATTTATTTTTGTATGTATTTCTTTATGGTTTATGTTCTTTTGAAAAGAAAAATTAAACGATTTTCATCCAAAAATAAATATGTGATCACTGTATCCAAATTTCGAAGTAGAAGAATGAAAATATAAATAATAAAGGTTTTAAAGCCCCGTTTAGATATTGAATGGGATAAATAATACAATTCACAACACCGATATCTCTAAGATGGGATAATAATATGTTATTAAATTAATATTAAATCCAAGATTTTGTTTGCAAGAAATAGTTTTCCTTTGTAAATCGAAAAGATTTTGTTTGAAACGAATCAATAAAATGTAAAGTTTAAAAAAATTTAATAGTTAGAAGTTTTAGTGGAAGTCAATTAATACAACTATTGATTATAATAGTTCATTATAAATTAAAACAACCAAATGGTAATATATATATTTTTAATATTTATCTATATCTATATCTATACTTATAATAAAGCTCAATGTGTGTGTGTGGCGTTGTGTGTGTGTTGGCGCTCTACAGGCCAGACCATTCAACCTACAGCTACCAAATTTGGCACGTGTATACCTTGGAGGCCGGGAATGTGCACCTGGGGGTTATTTTTTCGAATTTTTAATTAGAATTTTATTTATTTAAAAATTAAGCGAAATTTTGGCGTGTTTCTGCTATAACTTCCGAAAATATTACCGCACAAAAAAGATTTTTACATCAAGTTAAAGATCAAAAATTTATCTTTTAAATGATACTACTGTTTTAATCTTAAAATTAAATTTCTATTTTTAATGAATTTTTAAGTAAATATTTTAACTATGTTTTTCAATAATTTTTTTCGTCAAAAATAAAAATGAGGATTAAGCACGTTTCGCATTCAGGAGAAAAAAAAAAGCTTTTTTCAAAGTGTTGCCATCACATTGATTAAAGCTCTAACTGAAAATAAATTAAATCTTTTTGGAAATGAAATCTGCAAAAATATAATTTTCGTCACGTGTCTGTAGGAAATGAAACAAAAATGAAATAATATTTTTTTCTAAAAAATAAATTCAAGAAAAATTCTTTTATGATCTTTTACACTCTATATATTATTAATCCAATAAATAACTTTTATTTTAAGGCAAGTTTTGTTTAATATGAACAAGATATCCATTCAAATCATGGCCACACAGCTAATTTGTAAACCTTTAGTAAGACAAAGATCTGTTGCGACATAAATCGTAAATATTTTATTTAAAAATAGCAAACGATTATTTTAATAATTATAAATTTTATTTTGTAAATAGTTGTGAAATTCAGATTGGCAACAGTGATATTTTTGGAACTTTTAATTTGTTGTATAAAAACGATGCTAGAATTTTGAATGAAAATAAGTTGATGTAAATTTGATAATATTATCTATAATGTAATAAGATTTAGTTTCATAATAAGTTTGTCTGCATTCTATTTTTGTTGACGCACGAACACAACAGATTTACTAAAATGGTTTAAATAGAAAAATGATTATATTTTATGTAACTTAATTCAATAAATGCTCTAATAAATAACGAATTTTTGATTTTACATAAAGCTTCTGCTGTCGAAATCACGAATAACAAAATGCTCTTGAAACACTAATATTTTAAATAAAAAGAGTTAATTTCCATTCAACTAAATCAATCACTTAAACTGACTGATTTATGAAAATTTGAATATCACTATTCAATAAAAAAAAAGGATAATTTTAGATTTTTCATCGATCGTTTCAAAGAAAATACGCCAATAAGCGCGCAGGTTTCTCAAGATTAATTGGCCTAAGATTATGAAAATGGTGAGTTTTTCTAAATTTTTAACATTTAAAACTTCATAAATAAGTCTTAGTTGATCGTGGAAAATAGAAACATTCATTCATTTATTTAAAATTTGGTGTGTCCAGAATATTTCTCAGAATATGATACCTTACTGCATTAAATTTAGATTTCATAATTTTTGAAATATATTTATAGGCTGGAACAAAATATTATTATTTATTTCATTTCAATCCTTTTGAAAGCAAAACTAAAAACTGAATTTTATGCTAAATCTGATAAATTTTTTGTTGAATTATTCTTTGAGATATTACATAAATTATCAAAAATATTTTGTAGTTCGCATAAGACTTAAATACCGAGATATTCTGTTTGCAATACTCATATTCAATAATAATAGTAATAAATAAATAGCAATAAAGATGATAAATAAAATAAAACGCTTGGTTTTATTAAAAAATATCTTTATATTAATTGCAATTTCATCATTTTCACTTTAAATTAAAGTTGACGTTTTACCGGAAATGACAACAAATTAGCAAAATATATAGAGTAAATTGAACGAAACGATCTAAACAACAGTATAAGTTTGGTATGACTATCAAAATTTGAAGATTAAAATTGTTTTGTTTGAGAATCTATTAAGAGACCAGTTACTTAAAATATTTAATTGAAAATTGTAGCGAGCGGTAATATTGGCGAACCGGCTGCTCGCCAAAGTCGGCTAGTATATATATATTTCAAAATATATTTCAATCAATCTTGGTAATTATGTTTTCATAATAATGTTAAATCAATTTCATTATCACAAACTTCAAATGTTGATGTCCATTTATCAAAATTGTTGATTTTATTCGCTATGCCAACATTTATACGACATTCTTTAAGCTTCAAGTGCTAATAATCTATTCCTAAATCAAATTTTTCATGTTTCAAATTAATTCTAAAGAACTTAATAAGAAACCCACAGATGCATTCTGAATCTTCTGATAATCAAAATGAAATTTCTAAATTTTATAAAC
>JAPMOR010075126.1:0-12636 GCA_026543865.1 Argiope aurantia
CTTTTAATTCGAGTATTTTACACACACTCCAATCTGCAAATCTTAAGACCCATACCAGGAATCATTCAGCAAACTTCAAGACCGACTAAATTTTGAAGAAATTAAATTACAGACAATCATGGTTTTCTTTTATCATGTGAGAATATGATCTTGTTTTGGTTTGATGTTTTTGACTCCTCAAAATACACGGGCAGAAAGTTGGTGATTTATAGCTTTTGATGCATCAATTTTACGCTTTTAGAGTTATTAGAAAAAGATAAAAAGGTTGCCACGTTTGGCAACTTATCGCCAACAAAAAGTTACAACTTGGTACGAATGTCCGCCATGTACCAGATTCTCCTGTCTGGCCAATAAAAGGCAGGGTCGTAAGAAGTTATCTCCCGAAGAATCACAGAGAAGAAAATGAGGATGAATGTGAAACAGTGAAGGGAGGTATCAGAAGTATATTATATATATTTTAATTTCAATTTTACTAGTTGCCAAAAAAAGTTTTGGAACTCGAAAGATTTTAAGGTGAAAGAAAAGAAAAAAATACCCATCGCTTTTCTAAAAGTTGATGATTACGCAATAGAATTGTCACGAAATTATTAGAAACCAGTTTAAATGAGATTTTCACAAAAATCTGTCCTCGAAATAAAGTTTTGGATTTTGAACAATTTTGAGATGGGTGGGGAAAAAACCATTGTTTTCTAAATATCGATGCATGCGTAATCTAAGTCACGTAATTATTTCAAACCGGTTTAAACTGGCTTTTCATGAAAAAAAAGTTTGGCACCGAGGAAAACATTTTAGAACTCGCTTGATTTTGAGACTGTCAAAAACCATCGCTTCTCTAAATGTTTGTGATTGCAAAATATGTGTGATTTGAGAACATGATGCTTTTCTGTCATATTGATACTACGCGATTAAAAAAAAAAATTCTCGATTAACTTGAAATTTGCAATAGTAGATTTCAATTTTTTATTTATCTATTTATAGTCGTCAACAAATGGGCAAAAAGAATATGAACTTCTTCCAACACATTAAAACTGTTCCTAAATACAAAACGGAATAACAAAGATAGACATCTCTCGTATTACATAAGCAAGTTGTTTTTGAACTAAGTTATAATCCAGAAAAAGAGCTTAGATCAAACAAAAAGTAGAATCAGAAAAACTCAGTAAAACAGAATCTGGAACAGCAGGAGGCAATAACCAAATGGAAAGAAAATACACGAACAATCCTTGCCTTCTGACGTATAATGCGATCAGCAGTAGTAACGGTGCTTCTAGAACAGTCAAATCCATCCCGCAAAAGGGAAAATAGAATTCAATAACGTGGGTTCATCGTTGTGGTCCGCTGTTGCCACCCATTTACAAAATACCGACAAAGCTCGGCATAACGATCGCCAATCATTACAACCTTAGCAAGTTGTTAGAATGGTGGTCATCGGATTCTTTCTGACCAATCGAAATTGCTTTCTGTGAGGAAACGACTGGTCATCTGTAAAAAGGGAAACACGACATATGCCAAGTATGATAGCGCACAGATTTCAGGCTGTTAGGAAGATATTAGTTATTGAAATATATTTGTAATCGGTTGTAAACGATATTTTAGAAATTTATACAACAGTTATCGCATAAGATATAATTTTGCTGCTTGTTCTAACGGTGTTTACAATTTTAAATAACCATTATGAAAATAACTAATATTTACTTATCCATGTTTTTCTAGTCTTAAAGATTTTTTTTTGTGTGTGTGTGTGTGTGTGTTAAACGTTAATTGAATCTTCTTTCAGTGTTTGTAAATTTCTTTTTTTTTTCAAACACATTAAAGGTTTTTAATTGCTTCTGTCCAAACATTATAAAATTGTTATCAAATGTATTAGGAATGGAGCGAATCCAAACAGTTGAAAATCACAGTATTTTCCTTGGAGTTTCCAATAGTAACATAACACGGAATGTTATCTTTTGTGGCTAATATCGTCAAATCAATGCTGTTTATGCTTACGGTATGTGTTCTTTATTTTGAATGATAAATAAATATCCATTTTGCCTCATACTTACAGATGTCTGGAAAGTGTCTTTATACAGATTTGAATCTTTTTCACAAATAGTGTATATAATCATTTTTTTAACTCCTCCATAATAACTTAAAAATTATTAAATGATTCGCTTAATAGTCGGGAATATAATAATAGTTCTGTGATATGAACCTTTAATTTCCAGTTTGAATAAGAAGCCAGTATCTGATGTAATCTATGGATCATTTAATTGATAATTCAGTGAAATCTAGAGACAATAAGCTGTTTATATTCTTCTAAACTTCCCCAGAAATAACACCAGGGAGATTAAAATGTTTCCTTAAACAGACGAGGCCCAATTCCTTCTGTCTAGAAAATTCCTCTCTCACATTTTGATGAAAAATAAGAAATAAACCATTTCGGCTATTGGGTAATTCGAAAAACAAGAAAACTCCTCTCTTAGGAATAAGAAACTGAATCTTCGGAGATTTTCTTAGTCACTGATTTGTTAAAAAGATTACATCTTTTTTTTTGGGGGGGGGGGGTCAATTATATTTTTAGCCCATCTTTTTACTCTTATACCCTTTACTTTCATATTCTCTATGAAGATGACAAAAATTTTAAAAAAATTAAGATTTCTATTAATATTTTAGAATAAGTAAATCGATTTATCCTATGTAATATTATTGTACGAAACATATAAGAAACTTTAAAAAAATTCTAGGTTAAAAAGAAATGAATACTTTCGTTGCTGATCAATTTTCAAATAAGATTCTTTATATAAAGACAGGAAAATGAAATCGATATCATCTTTTAGTAGCGAAGAAGGAAGAGGATTGGCAAAAATTGATTAAATTTGTTAATGGAGATGGTTAAAAGCGTATCTAAAGAGTTTTTATATGATTACAAGAAAGTAGAATTACTGCATATAATACAATTTTTTTCTTGATTTTTTTAAAGTAGAACAAGAAATGATAAAGCTAGTATGCGATTTTTTCATAGTCTTAAAATAGTAGTAAAGCGTACTAAGATTAATGCTGCTGAGAGTGAACCATTTATTTTTTTTAAGAAAAAATTGTTTTACCTTTTGAAATCTTTCCATCTTTCCATATTGAAAATAATATGATAATATATTTACTGCAGATGCAGCAATGTTTTCTACAATACCTATTTTGTGTGGGGGAGGGGGATAAGAAAATAATTACCTAGTGAATCCATTCTAGAACTTCCAAATTTCAATAAGATTAATGCAGTAAGTATGAGTAATCACCGTTTGTGTGCTTTTTATTCTTAATGCACATACTCAGGCGGAACGAGAAACATCTCTTTTTGGAGACAAAGGGTTCTCAATACTGTGATAATGTCAAACCACGATAGGGCGCTCTGCATTTCCTTCCCTTGATGGTTAGCTGCCAGGACTAATTTATGGACGTCAGCTGAAGAGGATTGAACCGAAGCTCAGGAGGAGATGCAAGAGAAAACCGCAATTGGAATTCTTGCATAGAAGAATTCCTCTGCAAATGTGCAATGTACCACGCTTTGGTGGACAAGATCATTCTGAACAACATCACATGTCTTTCCTCATGTAATATAAATTCCATCTTCATCATTGAATTCTCACTTGTAAAAATTATCATAGTCATCTCTGTTCATCAAGAAATAAAATGATTAGGCTACCCTAGTAGACTGATGCATAAAAACTTATCACACCCATTAACAGAAGTTCTCTTCGCTATATAAAATCAGTAATGCTAGTACTGCTTTTTTCGCTTTCAGATGAAACATGAAATTACTCCTAATCCGTGTTAGTATCCCAAATAATAGAAGAATTCAAGGAAATGGAGTTAGAGCACTATTTTACTTGTTCTGCCGACTTTTATCTTGCCCAGAAAGGATAAACCTTAGCTTTCAGAGATTTTGAAGTATTCCCAAAGAATTGAGAAATAAATGTTGGCAAAGACAATTAAAGCATTTAATTTCCTTTTCATTTTGCTTGGTTCAGAAAATAATTATTCCGAGGACCAGCCTCAGATTGTTCTTCACATTTGAAAGCAATCGCCCTGAATTCCGATAAATTTGGAGAAATTTTTTTTCTCCTTTTCAAATTTGTTATGAAGTAAATGAAAACGCAGAATTTCTTGTAATTTCTTGTAATTGTGTAATTTTATAACTTTTAAAAAAAAGTAACAACTTCCTTATTGTTCCCTTTTTAATGCAATCTGTCTAAACAAACTGACATTTTATTAATTGTGTGAAAATAAATTTGAAAGGAAAAGAAAATCTAGAAGGTAAAACTAATCAGAACCCAAAATAAAACTGAGAAAAAAAATGTATGCATTAGTCTCTCCCAGATTTGATTGAAATTATTTTTTGACGATTCTAATAACTCTGAACTAAGAAAAAAAGATGGCTTTCTTTAATTTTTCAAGTCTCTTGTAAAAGTGCCCAGATTAAGTGCCCCGTCGGCTCCATCCAAGTTTCGCTAAGAAATTGAGTCAAGAATAAACTGTACTCTGACGTGGAGCTCTTTAGAAGTGTATATGGAACTGAGAGAAATCTGTCCACACGGATAAAGGCCGACCTTGATTAGTCCTTGAAGAATTTTTTAAATTCTAAAATTTATCCATTTTTAATATGGGATTAATGGGATTAATATGTAGAATTAATGTAGAGAATGTATTACTTCTTCTACCATTTTGCTTTAAAATAAAGCAAGAAATAAAAATCTTCATAAAAAGCTTTCTGAAGTTTCTGTAGAGTACTAATATGAATACCAAAAAAGATTGGATTCTCACATTCCCTTCTGCAATCCATCTATATTCCAACGATTTTTTTTATCACTGGAATAAATATTGTCCTATTTTGTCAATGAAGATTTTCTAGGAATTTCCAAAGAAACTTAGGATGAATAGACGCAGAATATTATATTTAAGATAAAACTAGAAAGACTCCCTTTTGCAAAGGGTTTTCCAAGATATCAAGTGTTATATCAATGCAGGAAGATTCTATAACAGTGAATACAAACTTTTTTTCTTCATTGCCTTAGTTTTTGCTCAAAACAAGAAAAATTGAACTTATGGTCAAAGTCCTTATATGAGTTCTTAGGAAAAATAATAAGAAATGATATATCTCGTCGAATTATTCCTACCAATTCCACGAACACTCGAATGAATATAGGAAGATTTGATTATTGTAAACAATTCACTATATACTTTTTTTTTTCTTCTTTCACTTTTTTTCTTTTACTTGGAGTGAGAATTTAGAACCTTTTTTGACAGATTTTCTAAGATAAACTAGTCAACAAAGATAAGTGATTTTTTTTAAAAGAAAAGTTGGAACATGAATTTAAAAGACATGACTTAATGGTTGCCAAGATTTTCATCGTCTGCTCAGAAGAATGCAGGGAATTGGCATTTCTGCATGCGAAACTTTTTTTTTATGCGTTGATTTTTGTAGACAAAATGAGAAGTGACTAGCTTTGCAAACAAATTCTTCCGGCCTCTTATAGAAAATCACGAGAAGAGTACAGAAAAATATAGATACTGCAGGTGCTGTTCTGCCATTCTATTCCAACTTTTTTTTAAGGTGGAAAAATAAATGCCTTGCATTTTTGCTGAAGTTTTTCCATAAATTTTCAAAATTCGAAAATAAAGTTACCGTGTTTTATGCACTGTTTATGTGGAAAAAGAAGGCTATCCAAAGAGTGCTAAGTTCAATTCTGGAATATACATTTCTCGAAAAAATGTATACTACATTTCCTGTTCCATCATTTTTTCTTCTTTAGATGGAACAAAAAAATAGTAAGTCTCGTTATCCATGTGTATCCAGGATTTTCAAGGTGCCCTTACATGAAAGAAAGAAAGAAGGACCAACCATTCCTTTCTTGTCCTCTTTTTTTATTTGAGAAATGACAATCCTTTTGCCAAGGGCTTTTTAATATTTCCAGAGAATTCTAATATATATGTTGGAAAATGGAGTTACTCAATATAGTGCCTTATTTTTTACACCATTTTTTAAGGAGAAACAAAAACAAAAAAAAAAATGACTAGACTTTTTTGTCGCATGCTTTCTAAACACCTAAACTGAATGCAAGGAAACGTTTTTACTATAGGTTAGGGATTTTAAGAGAACAGTACATGTTTTGCTTTGTCGAAGAATTTTTAGCATTTTTTCATTTGCATAGTATAAAAATTGATTACAAACAGAAAATATATTTTCTATATTCTACTTAATTTGCGGAAGGTGTGTAATCTTGCAAATATTCTATTTGATGTCTATGATTTGATACAAATTAATTTAATTACAGTGAACAAGTATTGGGACCAGCCGTCCAAGACATTACGAAAATCAATCATCTTCATATTCTTCAAAACATAGATAATTACCTGGCTAAATACTTTTTTTTCAATAATTAGGCAAAGATTTCTTATGCTATAGAGATACTGAAACAACTTTGAAAACAGTTAACCTAACCTTGCTTCAAATTCTTTTTGAACGATCAGACAAGAAGTCTGTCGTTTCTTTAATAGATCTATTCTTAAGATACATGGTATTAAGGTATTCTTAAGATACATTGTAACATGGTAGCATTGGATTATTCCAAAGAAACAGGCCGATTTTTAAACCGAATTGTTTTTTTGTTTTTTTTGACACATAGGGACGATCACTACATTACACAACTTTACAAAGACTAACATTTAAACATGAAACATTTTAAACTTTAATAAGCTATTCCTTCCGGTGTTCCTTTTTCCCGCACACGCCCTCATTCCTCTCCACGCTTCTTTCTTCACGTAGTCACTCGGCACCAACTAAATTTAGTTTCTGTCGCCATCTCACCAAAGTGTTTAGTCTTTCAGCACTTTACAGCATGCAGAATCTATTTGTTTTATTGCTAATCCGTTATAGAATAATATTTTTTCATAAAATTGCTTCTGTTTTTTTTTTTTTTGTTTTTTTTTTGCATAATCAATATAACGTACGTTTATAGTCTGCTTCTCTGAAGTAGACTAAAAACACTAGAATTAGCATCAGCGTGATCGAAAACTCGAAATCAACATTTCTAAGCCTATTTTGATAATTGTAATGACCCTGTAATGAGGAAATGAAATTATATAGTTCGGAAAATGGATTTTATTAAGATGCTAATTTTCTAAAGCATATTTTCTTTACATACAAAAGCATATTTTATACTTTTATAACCAGGCAATGCAAAATTTCTTAATGTTTCTTTTGATACCAAAATTCACTGGATAAAAATTTCTAGATTTTTAATGACTATCTCCTCTAAGGCTATCTCAAATATTTTCTCTTATAAACTAACTCAGTGCTTTGATGACTGTTAGACCATTTATAGCAAATCTCTGATAGAAATTATTGATTAATATCAAATTTCTGATAGAAACTATTAGATAATAGCATATTTCTAAAAGAAACTATTAGATAATGGCAAATTTCTAAAAGAAACTATTAGATAATAGCAAATATCTAAAAGGAACTATTAGATAATAGCAAATTTCTAAAAGAAGCTATTAGATAATATTAAATTTCTGAAAGAAGCAATTAGATAATATTAAATTTCTGAAAGAAGCAATTAGATATTATTAAATTTCTGAAAGAAGCAATTAGATAATAGCAAATTTCTGAAAGAAGCAATTAGATAATGGCAAATTTCTGAAAGAAGCAATTAGATATTAGATAATTTCTAGAAGAAATTGTTAAAACTACAGTTTCCATCGCATTTTTATCAGTTTAAAGAAAAAATTTCAAAAAATATATATTACCAGAATATTTGATTGAAATTGATTTAAGAAAAGAGGATAATTTAGCTAATTAGACAACATTAATTTGATCTTACATGCAAGAGTGATTTTACATGGGCATGTAAAAACTGATTAATTTGGTTTCAAGTAAAATTCCTATGGCCTTTGGAGGATTAAAACAAAACTTTACTAAATGTCAGATTAAAAATGCACATACGCCTTTCAAAAAGTTCAAAATGCAGAAGATACTATAATGATTTCGACCCACAGGACATCCAGGTTTCTCCGAGAATTTCTACTATTATACTGTTCAACCTAAAATACGATTCTCGTAAAAGCTACGAATTTTACAACACTTTGGTAATAGCCTTCGGAGTCTTCCACCCATCCCATTCCTTCAAACTCATTGCAGTTCTATGGAGCTACAGACTTCCCTGAAACCCAACCAGGCAATAAACAAGGAAAAGGCGTGTCTGGCCTGGTCGGTCCCTCCCCCGTTATGATGGAACAACGCTTCAATGAGCGAGTAGCAGCAGCTTGACCACTTGACCAGGGGTGGAAGTCCCCTACACTTGACCTCCGATCCCAAGAAATAAATGACCAAGGGCACTGCGAAGGACGGGGTGAGGGGGAGCGGGTAGAGTCATTTTATACCCCTCTCAAATGAGACAGAAAACGTTCCGATGTGGGGGAACTGTGTTTCAAACTATTTGACGTCTTCCGATGGAGTGCTTTAGGGGAATGCAGTGGAATTCCATTCCAGAGCTAGCATGAGACCAATAAGCAACTGAACCGTTGGGTTGTTAATGAAATATATCCGTAGCAGATGAAATGTCTAAAGCATAGAATAACTTCTGCACAATGAAGATAGTTATGTTCATAATGGAAACTTTTTTTTTCTCACAATCATATGATTAGTAAATCTATCGTAAGGAAAACTTAAAAAAAATGTTTTTACTTGATCAATTTAATCAATCAATTTTTGCTAAATCAATTTTAGAATCATAAAGTATCCTATTAAAAATCAATCTGCCAGTATTTCAATCCTTAAATGAATAGTTTTTCACAGTTATATAGATAAATCTATTGTAAAAAAAACTTTAAAAAATATTTTTACTTGGGCTAAATCAATTTTAATATCGTAATCAAGTTTTCTATTAAAATCATCAGTCTGCGGGTATTTTAAACCTCAAATGCATATTGTTGCCGCTTGTCTACATACAGTTCCCCTTAATTTAATTTAAACGCGCTGAGAATCATAGAAAATAAATCATGCATGAAAGCAAAAAGTTGACATTACTTTTGGCAGGTAAGTTATATTGCTTTAACATTTGAATGCGGTGGGTGATGAAGTTCGATGTGTTACTTAAAAAGAGTTTCTATTGACTAGTTCCCTATAAAGGAGTGATTTGTCTAACCTAATTGTTAAAAAAAAATTACTTGTCAGGTAAGCCATCAATGTTTGACGTTGTATTTGAAAATTATATTAGTTACAAGCTAGATGTTTGGGAAATACTGTAGGTTGCCAAAAGTCTACATACAACTTTTTTCAAAATAAAAATACATATTATTTCCTGGATTTTTAAAATTTATTTTTTACGTAATCTATGATTATTTTCCTATAATAAACATTTTCCCATAATTTTTTTTTAATTCAAAACAAATAATCAGGCATTTAAGGGTTAAATCCAGTCTATTTAGCTGCTACATGCAAATAGACCAATATTTTATGCAATGCTACGGTAGTATAATTCAAAGCTATGATAGTATAATTTAATTCATAACTATGGCAGTGTAATGTAAATCAGCATTATAATGGTATAATGTAATTCATAACTATGATATATAATGTAATTCAACGCTAAAATTGTTTGAGGTAAATTCAGTAACCCTCATAAATACTGGAATATGCAGCTAGAATATTATGCAACGAAATAAATTTATTTGGTTAAAGAGTTTTTTTGTTCTATAATAATCTAGCTAGTTATATAGCATAGTTTGAAATATTTCAATAGTGGCCAAGAAAAAAAGATTAAAATCACTTTTGAATTACTTTTTCTTAGAATTGATTCCAATAAAAGAAGTTTTTGTTTTACTCCAAGGTCCTTCTATATATATAAATTAATATTCTACTTAAAAGCTGCCTCTTTTATCTTAAGGGTGATCTCTTTAATTGATATGGATAATAAATTCTAATTAAACTACAATTTTTATGGAATTTTAATTACGTGATTGTCTCACCTTTAAATCTAAATTTAAAGATCTTATTTCTGAATATATTACTTCAATTAATTGTTATAATTTTATTAATTTAAAGACGTAATTTTACAACTTTAAAAAGTAACAACTTTGAAAGACAACATCATCAGTTGTTTTGAAAAAAAATAAAATCAAGGACATTTTTTGAAAAAAGACTGCACATACCTGAAACTGGATATCATAAATAAATTGTCAAATTCTTGCAATTATAGAAATTCTTCAGTTTCTGTTCTGCTATTATTAAGCTTATGCTAATGGAAAATGCAAACAAAATTTTTATATCATTGAAACAATTTCGATCAAGATTTTATTTGACTGCAAATTTAAAAAAAATAAAATTGCAATCTATCTCACTTTGAATTTAAATGCAGGGTGTCTTTATGATATACCTTTTATTATTTTATAAATTATTATATTAAATTGTTTTGAGATTTGAAACAATAGACCGAATAACGTTATTCATTCCAATTTATTATATCTAAAAGGCTCCGCTATTTTCAAAATAAAATTGCCAGTGCGAATTTTATGCAGAAAAACTTTGAAACCATAATTTTCGTATACAGGGAAATCCCTTAATTAGAAAATTTTACATCGATCCTGACACTCCTAAAATCCAAATAAGTTTTTTAACAGCGATTTTATTCTAATGCATTAGTATATTTTTATATTTTATTTATTCTTTCCTTGCTTATTTTCAATATTTAATATATTGTGTCTTAACTCTAAAGATGCACTCGCACGTGTGTTGGCTCTCTGTAGGACAAACCGTTATTAGAACTACCAAATTAAGCACGTGAATACTTTGGAAAGTGGGAATGTTCTCCTTAGAATGATTCTTGTTTTAAAATTTGAAGTGGAATTTTAGTTAATTAAAAATTAAGCCAAATGTTGGCCTTCAGCCACAATAATTTCCAAAAATATTACTGCGCAAAAAAAAAATAAAAATGAAATGGCTTGCTTTGTATTTTCGCAAAATTTATATTCAATGACGCTAATTAAATGTCATGCAAATTTTCCTTGAGTTTTGACAATTTAAAAAAATAGTTTGTTACCCTTCAACAATAAATTTTTTTGTTGAAACTGCTTTTTTTCTTTTGTCAAGTATTTAGTCGCTCCATTTTCTTCTATTGTTGAAAATTAAAGAGGAAGGACTTTCTTTTAATATCTGTACAGCTTCCATGAGGAATAAGATGGTATTACAGAATAGAGAAAGACAGTTTATGCACTTATTTTTTTATTACCATTATAATGTCTTAGAAAGCGATTCCATTAGGATTTTTGATGTACAAAATTAACAGAATTAGGGCAAAATCATTAAAATAACACAGCTTTTCTGTCTATTACAATTTGATAATTAAAATCATTTCCTTGGGCAAATCATGAAATTTAAATTATGCAGAAAAGATTCAATGGAAAGTAATCACAACCCATATTCTTGGCTTGTTAAAAGTCTTATTATGGTGATACTTATAAATAAATATTCTTGAAATCATTTTTTTAAAATTTATTAAAGGATGACGTCACTAATACGAAATTAAAACGCGGTTAAATTGTTGTAATAACTGATAATGTAAAAAATAGTATAGTAACCATCTGCAGTGCGCAAATGTGCAATTTTTCAAATCCTTAAAACATCAGGAAGAGGAAGTTAAATCGATTATGAAATTTCACTTTTATTAATATGAAACAAATCGTCTAAAATAAAAGCATATTCTCACAAAAGTGTATTATTGCTTCTCTAATAAGAAAGAGTTTTGCAGATATATCTACCGGATGCTGAATGATTTCCGGATCAGATCCCTATTATAGTGATCAAAGGTGGTGATGGATTTAGTGATAAATTGTGGATTTAGGGGAAGAGAGGAGTATAGGTCATTAACATAGACAGTGAAAATGTTGAAAACATTATTCCATGAGCTTTCGAAATAAATTATAAAAGATCAAACAATCAAAAGGAATTATTTCGTAAACAGTCATAGCACTACAAAAAGATCTTTTCAAGTGATAAATTTATTTCGTATTGATTTAATGAGAAATCAAAAATAATCGGCAAGGCAATCAAAATTTGCAGAATTTCTTTCGAACAAAATTTCTTCAAATCTTTAAGTAAATTACTAGCAAATTTTTAATTCAATTTTTGTATCATTTGATAAATTTTCAGCAGAATAATCCAAAGAAATAGAGACTTTAAATTAACAATTTAGTTTAACGATAAAATAATTTGATTTCTTTCTTTTGTAATCTATTGCTTGTGTCGGAACTGCACTCTTGGCCTTCTTTTAAGAATCATCAAAAAAGGCGGGCGCATTAAGAAGATATCAGTGTTTGATTGCAGTTGCATTTTCTAGTACTGTCAAGATACGAAAGATAAAAATTTGAGCTCTACCTTACAAACTTACTGTGAAAGGGAATTATTAATTCAATAAAAATATACATTTATCTTCTATCTATTGTTAAAAATTGATCTAAAATGCTTCAATGTATTCAATACAAATAATAACATAGTATTATTATTATTTCATTCTGTGATAAATGCTTAGAAAGAAGAAATATCCATATGAAGAATAAATATGCCCATCATGAATGTGCATAAGAAGAAATATGCCCATCATG
>JAPMOR010075126.1:12646-33225 GCA_026543865.1 Argiope aurantia
ATCATGAATGTGCATAAGAAGAAATATGCCCATCATGAATGTGCATAGGAATAAAGAAGAAATATGCCCATCATGAATGTGCATAGGAATAAAGAAATATGCCCATCATGAATGTGCATATGAAGAAAGAAAACATAAATACATTTCTAATCAAGATGACATCCTTCATGAAAAGTGTTACAATATTCACATTATTTTAATAATTTTGGCGTGTATTTTTGTATATATTAAATAATATAATTCCTTAATTTCATAACACTTGACACTTTAAAATATATTACAACATTTATTAAAGTTTAACTTTATATTCAAAATATTCTTAAATAATGATAAAATATTATTAAAAAGTTGACCAATAAATAGCATAATTAAATAGTTTGTATTTTGAATCAAAATTCGATAGAGAATTGCTTCTGTTAGTAGGTATTTTTGGATCTGCTCCATGAATGATGTCTTTACTATATTTCTATTTCGAAACTGGTCAAAACTGGTTGTCAGTGCGATTCCAAAGAAATTTTAAATGAAGTGAATTCCGAAACTAATCCTGCTAATCCCGTCGCTCTTGGCACAAAGCCGAAGTCTCCTTCCTCTGGAAGTGTGAAAGAGATTATCCTATCAAATATTCCCGCCTTCAATGCTGGAAAAGTTGCGATTTGATGTCATTAGTTGTGCTCAAAGAAGCGCGAAAGACCATCAAACGTGAACAGACCATTTGTTCCAGACCAAATTACGTGATTATGGATTTTATTGGATGAGCGTTTTTTCCTTTACTGTCTCATTTTTTGACCTTGATTCTTCCGTTATTGAAAGCTATTATGGAGACTTTCATTTTTCTTTCCTTTCAAAAACAAAATCTTAGTGAAGAAAGATTATGGGGGGTGGGAAGAGTCTGTTGGGATAAAGTATTTTATTTGTAGAATTTTATAAAGGAAAGTTTTCGGAAACAATAATTTAAAAGCGGGTTTGGCCACCGATTTGTTCGCCTGAAACATTAGTTGTGTTCAATTTCAATTAAATCCTTTAACCAAAAGAATTAATTGAAAGATTCAATTAAATCTTTTGCTTAATTCTTGACACATTAATTTGAATCTTGAGTGAATTTTGATTAATTATCTTTGAATTAATGAACTAAATATTTATAAGCATCTAATTGTGACAGGTATTCAAGTCGCATTTTTTAATAACGTCATATCTAAACTATTCAATAAACATATCAATATTATTAATACGAGTTCAATGAAATCGCATGGTATTTAAAAATTTGCTATTTGAAACAAATTCCCCTGACAAAGTTTTTTTCTTTGTTTTGAAATAGTTAATTTTATTTTCGAATTCATTCATAGACAATCAATAGAATTTCTCTTTATATTTCAAGAGTTAAAAGAAAAATCAATAAAATTTCACTATAATGATGAAATCTCATTGCAACAAGGAAATTTATTGATGACACATGCACAAAATCTTTTTAAAAAAATCTACTAAAATTCAGATAAAATTGATGATTATTTCGATTATTAATGACTGCTTAGATTCACTAAATATCAATATTCGACATTCTTTTAATAAATATACTTCAAAACTGAAGACGATTTAGATTACACTGGATTGATGAAAACTGAAATGTCTGCAAATCAGGAGACTGCCACAAGAATTCTTTGCCCATTCTCAGTCATTTGAAGATAATTCCTATCTCTTTAGATATATGGTATTAGATATTCTTATTTTCCTTCCTTAGCAATAAACCTTATTCGTACATTGTGGAGATATACAATGGGGCAGAAAAATAAAATTAAATATGTGACGACTGGACATTCCTGAGGTTAATCATGAGCAGGGAAGGATGTTACAATGGCAGGGTAATAAGATGGTTGTTGTTAATTGATCAAGTAAATTTGCTTAATTGATCAAGCGCATTAAGTCAAGCCCATGACGAAGATTGGTGAATTACTGATCAAAGAGTTCTAGTAGCATTTAAGAATAAAGCAGAAGTTTACTTAGATAAATAAACGGACCACTGAACTATTGTTTTTCATTTGGAGGAAACTTAGCCAAACTTCTACGAGAACAGTCCAGTTGCAATTATGAAAACAAACAGGGATCGACTGCAGTCAGAAAAACGCATATTATCCTAACATATATGAATAATGCTGACTAAGACAATGTATTCTCAAAATATTGAACCTTTTACCTACTTTTTCCGATTCAACCTCTATATGGCTGCAGAAGTTTTACAACACGTGCACAAAGTGGGAAGAAAAATCTACATCTCGGCACCTTTATAAAAATTGAAATCTTTTACATTTTTCTTATTAATCTGCTTAAAATATCAAAATTTATTGATAGAATCAATATAGATCGAAAGTAACTAGAGCGATAAAATCTATCTTGAAAAATTATATGGAATAAAAATATAGAATCATTAAGATGCAGATGTGAAATATTTGGAACCAATGTTCCAAAGTCTGATGGTATTATTTAGCACGTTTGTTGCCAATATTTGATGACAAAGTAATTCTTGGTGGACACGATACCAATATTTTTGCAAAGAAATAGTGTTAACGAACCTAGTTCTGGTGCTAATATCTGGTTATTATGTTTAGCTACACTGGTGTCATAATTTGGCGAAAATATAATGGTTGGCAACAATTGGCGAAGAATTCCATACAAACGGAAAAGTAGCAAATCATTTAACCTGTAGGCTTAAGACATTTAATTTCGATGAAAACATACTTTGATAGTTACTATTTTAAAGTTTTCGCCTTTCTTTAATTACATACGCCCAATCTCTCACGGATTTCCACTGATATGTATCATGTAACACGAATTAGAACATTTAAAACTTTACTTTCAAAAGGCATTTTTGTCATTGATTGAAATTTTAAAATTTTACAATACTTTAATAAGAATAAAAATTTTTATTTCCTTATGCTTTATAATAAAATTATGAAATAAATATCAAATCTAGAGCATGTTTTAAGCCTCAACACTTCTTGCATGTTATTTACGTAATATGTTTTGATGGAAATTTAATTGCTATTTCTTCCTTAAAACTTCTATTAATTTTTTTTTATCCTTTAAAGAGGCAGATTTAATTTATCCTTTAAAGTGCTGCTTAAATATCAAAAAGTGATGGCTTCCAGTCAAATTTTTCTTTACTATTTTCATGACAAGAATTTATTGGGGTCTTTCGAAATTGGGCTTTCTGAAGCTTAATTAATTTTAATCAAGGACATCAAAGAAAATTATACGTGAATAATTTGCTTATAAATATTTTAAGTCATGTTTTCTTGCGAAATTTTAATCAAGGATTCTGATAAGTCTTTCTCAAAATGTAGGAATATTTTATTTCGATTTTCCAAATTTACAAGAATAAGAAAAAATAGCCGAGTTTTCCGCAATAGATAAAATATATTTCAGCGTTTTCTTTAGCAGTTAAATATAAAAATCAGACTTATTTTATATCCAGATGTCAAAAAAAAATGATAGAATTGTTACTAATTGCAAAAAATTCAGGTTTTTTTTTCTCATAATGTTAGAAAATGTTTTAATTTAGGTTTTTTGAAACCACAAAATCTACGGGCAAAAAATTCGCAATTTATCACTTTTGAGACATCAATTTTTCGCTTTTAAAGTTATTAGAAAATGATAAAGAACGTTGTCATTTTTGGCGATTCATCGCCAACAAAAAGTTATAACTTGGTGCGAAAATCAGCTATGCATCCGATTCTGCTGTCTAACCAATAAAGGAAAGGTTCCTAAAAAGTTGTCGTCTGAAGAAATACAGTGAAGAAAATTTGAATGAACGCAAAACAGCGAAGGAAGGTATCGAAAGTTATATAATTTTAAAAAAAATTAAGTTTTCTAGCTGTCAAAAAAAAAAGTTTTGTAGCTCGGACGATTTTGCGATTTAAAAGAAAAAAAAAAAAAACGTCGCCTTTTTAAAAGTATACGATTACGAATACAATAGTCACGTGATCATTTCAAATTAATCTAAACCGAATTTTTGCAATAATAATAATTATTAATAGGTTTTTTTTTTTTAATTGGCCACGAGAAAAAGTTTTGGGTCTCGACCAAATTTAAGATGGTAAAAACATCTAAATATCGATGCATGCATAATCTGATAGTCACATTATTTCAAGCCGGTTTAAACCAGTTAATGATTTAAATTAATTTAGACAAAAAAATAATATTCTCACATGATAACCTTAAATTTGCGATAGCAGATATCAATTTTTATTATATATATTTTTCATTGTTTTTGTAAAACTGATCATTTTGATAAACATGATGTTAGATGAAATTGTTAGATGTTAGATGCGACTTGTTAGATGAAATATAAATTATATACTTACAAATTCAGAAAGATATTTCTGATATATTATCATGAAACATAAGTTATTTTTATTGCATAATTACTAGCATAAAATTAAAATAAATCGTGACACTCACACAAGCTTGTTGTGGTTTGGAAATAAGACCCACGCCGAAATTAAAATGCAAGCAAGAATAATACCAGAGAATAAGAATAATCCTTTCCTTTTCAGTAAATTCTGTTATATATCTTATGACATAACATATTTATTGCCTTGAAAAGAATGAGATTTGAAGCTCGACTTAATCCACCAAAAATGGATTTTACACCTCGCTTGAGCAAATTCTACCAACCTTCTTCCAGAATCTCCTCTCCTTTCTCCGTTAGTCGAGAAAAGACAATGGCAAGACCACGTTTCTCATTATTATTGTTATTGTGTTCAATTGTCAAGAGGAATTAAGACGATTACTCAAGAAATTATGAAACTTACAATATTAAGTTAAATTTATGTCTAGTCTTGCTTCTTTTTCTTTAAAATGATTTATTTCATTTGCATATTAGAGTTCCTTAATAATTTAGTTGTTCCAAATTATTATAGTTATTTAAGTAAAGGAAATAGCATATTTATACCAGCTCAAAACTGAACAATATAAAAAGAGATTATAGCAACACTAATGCAATTTTTAAAATAGATTTTTAATATAATCAAGATTTTTATTTAAATATATTTTGCTTTTCATTTTTTAAATTTTTAATTCATTCACAGTTATTAGGGAATTTTGAAATAGTATTTTTCTGAGTTTTCCATTAAGATGCCATCGTTTGCGTATGATTAAAAATGAATCAAATTATCAATTAATTCATAACCAAGCTCGGAAAAATGTTAAATAGCGCAGATGTTAATAAAGTTAATAGAATCTGTGCTGCGCACAAATATGAAAAGTTTAACACTGGGCATTGAATTAGGAACCATTTATAAAATTCCATTTCTGCAAATTTGAAACAAATCAAATTAAATATAAGAGTTTAAACATATTCGTTTTAAGGAACAGCTTAAAAGTAGTTTTAGTTTCCTTTAATAATATTCGAAATTTCCAGACAGAATCTTTTTTGAGATAAATGCAACCACAACAAGCCGTCTCTCTTTCCGAAATAGATTAATTGCTCAAAATTGCCTTCTACAAGAAACTTTCCTTTGATTATTTCACAATATTTAATCATCATTTCAAAAAGAAATATTAACCCTTTATTTATTTTTAATTTTGATAGTTAAAAATATCTACGGTATGGTAAAAAGATGTATAGTAACTTTTCGGGAAAAATTTACTTCGAACTATTATATATATTTATTTTTCAGAACAATATACAAGCACTTGTTTTAGGTGAATAATTTTGCATCGAATTATTTTTCCGAGTGTAGAGGAAATATTAAATATTCCGAAAATGTAGAGGAAATATTAAAATCTGTAAATGTTTCGACATCAAGATTTCGATGAATATCCATATTTCAAACCTCTGAGTTCGAGATGCAGATTTCTTCGGAATTATGCCTGTCGAGCAGTCTGTAAACATGATAATTCAAACATACTTTGAGCTAGATAATTACAAGTAAAATTCTGACTGGCTGGCTGTTAGAGTATAAGCGGATAATTACATAGCACAATGAGTTAAGTAAATAAAATTCTATAGAAAGATTTAGTACCAATATATAGATGCTTGGCAAATTTTGAACCAAATCCATTGAACGATTGACCTTCTGTCGGTCTGTAATTTCGGATGTATGAAAACACAATAACTCATGAATGCAATGCTTTAAATTAATGAAATTCCGTATGCTATTTTGTAACTAAAATTATAGTTTTGTGTCAAAGTTTTATGTCAATTGGCCAGCATAAAGATGTCTAAAATATGTATTATCGTGATAGATTCAGTAAAAATTCTAGATTCACAACACAGATCTGTATTTCGTAACTAATCATTGGCAACTGCCACGTCAGAGGTATTCGCAGCTTTGCCCGAGATTCGCAATTATATGCGAAGAAAAGATAAGGCGACCTTTATTTATTGGAGAAATTGCAAGAAAGTTTTAGAGAGACAACTCCCGTTACTTTTTTTTACAGGTCTAGCCATAAGCTTTCAGAACGTTTGCCGGAGTTATGCCCCTAAAAAATTTATTTGATTTTCTTGATTTATTTATGGCCGCTAAAATCATCTTTAAGACAGTTTCAAATTTCTTTGGTTAAAAATTCTATGCTTTCCGTTCTTCAGTTCAAAGTGACTATCTTTTTTTATTTAAAATAATCAAACCGTGCATAAGGAATCTGCAACAAGCTGAATCAATTTAGTATCAAAAAATTTTGAAACTAATTATAGAAGCAAGTAAAACGAATATTTCATGTTATGTAACAAGCTGGATCAATTTAACACAAAAATTTTTGCAATTATCTGGTAACACAAATTATGAAAGCAAGTAAAACAAATATTTCAAGTGAACATATGATATGAATGCATATAACATTTACTTCAACATTTAATTCGTTGCTTTCAAAAATTCATAACGCAAAGACAGTGGATTTTAGAATGAATTAAATGCGAGTATCTTGATCCTCATTCTAAATTCACTCTCTAGGAGCAGTTATGAAGATTAAGCCAAAAATAATTCCACTAAGACTTCTAAAGTAGTCTATAAAAATGAAAGAATCCACTTGTAACTCAGTTCCAGATTAATAATGCATGAATTGGTAAAAATAAAAACTTCTGGTAGAAAAATCAACCACCATTTGAATGGAAATATCCAATCTCCACTGAAACGTACGAGAAACAAGTTTTCTTCATTTGAAAGAATTGTTTGGAACCACTTTACTGCTGATTCCGACAATCTTGCTATCGAATCCCACACAGCTGTATAATCCGTTAAAATTATTCAAGATCGCCATGTCTCCGGTTGCGATTAGGACTGAAAGAAAACAACATCGATGGAGATAAGGGAAAAAACTTTCCGCTTCAATCCGTTCTGGTTTGTCATGGTAGATGGCAATGTCTTATTTTTCAGTTTTGGGGTTCATCGCATTTCTTTGAGAGAGAAATTGGAAAGAAGCTTATTACCGTTGCCAAACTAGTCGTCGTAATTTGTGAGAAATGGCTTTGAGTTTCAGATCGATGAACAATATATGTTCCCAATGTGGAAAGTCGTTATAAAAAAAAAGTGCCTCCAATCGGTATGCTCAAACAAGCGTAGAAGGCCAAGCCATTTTATATATTCAATTATATGCTTATTGAATGGCATAAGTTCATTTAGTTTGTTTATCTATGTTCAATGCCAGGAATCTTTCAAGAAGAAAAATTTAAAGTACCTATCCTCCTTAGTTTCCAAAGATAGAAGAAAAGCATGTGATTAAATATTTGATGAAACAATGGAAAGGGTTTCAATTTTTCTGTAAGAATGGCAAATATTGCTGATCATTATGGCAAAAGTATTTTTAACTGCAAGTCATTGGTTTATTAATGTCTATCTTATCTAAGAATCTTGACTTATAAAAAATGTGTGTGTATGCATGCTTCTGTGTGTGTTTTGGCATTCTACAGGTCAGACCATTTGATTAAGAGTTTCCGAACTTGACACATACATACTTTGGAAGGTGAAAATGCGCATCTCGGAATCTTTATTTTTTTTTAATTTAAATTATAATTTTAATTAACTAAAAAAATAAGCAAAAATTTGAAGTTTTATATCTTAAAAATTAAAAAATTCTGTATTTAATAATTCTAAATTAATTGTTGTAAATTTTTTGTCCATTTAATGTTAAGTTTCAGAAAATATTTTTAATTTAGAACATTGTTTATTATTGAAGTGAAACTCAAAACGCTTTTTTTTTATTAGTATTTCATTCTGGCAATTTTTTCATTGTTGATGGTCAAGATATGAAGATTCAGCTTATTTTCCAAGTTAAGTAAGTTTAAGAATAACATGTTTTTAATAACTTTCTTCAAACTTCAAATTCAAGATTCACTTTCAGAAGCAATCAATATTGAAAAAAATTTCTATGTTTAATCCATTTTTATTTTTTCTTATATGAAATATGGAGAAAGTACTGGAATAGTAAAAAATTGAACCCGAGAACTCCACATTTTAGATCCGAGTTCGAAAAATACATTTTAAAAATGTCTGTCTTGTTAGTCCGTGACAAAGAGATCTCAGAAACACTTAGCTAGATGGATGAAATTTGGTGTATTTTTTGCACCAAATTTGTATATTTCTGCAAAATTTTGGACAAAATCCATTTAGAGGAAGTCTATTTGTTAAATGTGTTTTAAATTAATTTAATTTTAGGACTTCATACCATTTAATCAATTTCAGCTGCATTATTATAACATTTAATGATACATCAATTAGTGATAGAAAAATTAAGAAACTATACTTTTAATTATCCCTCATCTTCATCCAATTGCTTCTTAGCTAAATTAAATTTAATGGATTATTTCGACAACTTAAAAATACATAGTAAAAGTGTTGTATTTGTGTACACAATATTGTGCATTTGTGTATACCAACACAATGCGCTTAAAAACATTTACGCTTGGGCAGACAAACGAAATTTTAGACCGCTAATGGATTTGATCCAAAATTCGATACTAATATAACACCATATTTATGAATTCGTGAATTAAACTTTAACCATCTCCTGTTATAGACTTATCGTACTTACGAGCCAATTGATTGAAAGTCAATCTCAAAAGCGACATTTTTTAATTTATAGGGGTCTAAAATAGAGATTCAAAATCTGAACTTTAAACCGGTTACTCCTACCCGCCCTGAAACACACAGAAAAATCTGAATGACCGGAATCGCCTCAACAGCAACACTATCGGGAACTGTGACAGAGTTCCTAAGGACCATCACAGGCCACAGTACAACCCTTTCCTTGGGGGGTACGTCCCGTCATCGATGTGAGGAGCCAGATCTCACCTTTTTCTATCTATACCCACCAGAGTGGCGAGAAACAACCACCATGCAAGAGCTTCTCATCCTCAGTTATGAGGTGCCCCCAGGGAGGGGGGGGATCATCAAAATCTAAAGAAACTTTTTTGAGGATTATTTTTTTCCCCATTTATGGATTTCATATCCAAGAAAGTAGTAAATTATGATAAATTTATCACTAGCAATTACTATAATTGACGATATATAGTAATTAATTTATTATTAAAATAAATAATGGTAAATATATTAACAATTAATACTACAGACAAAGAAAAATTTAAGAATAAAATGGATACAAGTTCAACAGAATCTAAAGATAGTAATTCTGAGTCAAAAATAATTTTATTTTGCTGCCCGATTATGTGGTAATGAGCCAAACGATATCTCTTAACCCTTATCTATGGAATGTGTCTTCACAAAACAACTATCCCTGAATCAAGGAAATTCCTCGAATCAATTAATGATAGAATTGCCATTCCTCCATTGTTGCTCACACCCTAGCATCTCTTGTTTCACAAAATGCTGGATCAGTACAAAGGAACGTGTGTAACATGTGGGAAAACTTGCGCATTTTATCCTTATATTTCTCGAACGTAATTTCGAATTTCTTTTTTCACCCATAGGGGGTTAAGGGAACGTATATACAAAGCTGAAACCACATTTTGCGAAATGATTTTCGTGACCAGGTTTCAAAAGGATAAGCACGTCGCTGGGATCCTGATGTGGAAAAGAAATATATATAAATATAATTTCACTTCCCGTTTCCCGAGAAGAAGATAAAAGTG
Source organism: Argiope aurantia (assembly GCA_026543865.1). Lineage (NCBI taxonomy): Eukaryota > Metazoa > Arthropoda > Arachnida > Araneae > Araneidae > Argiope > Argiope aurantia. The sequence continues at coordinate 22,725 of JAPMOR010075126.1, forward strand.
ATGAGTTTTATCATTTCAAGAAAACTCCGAATACGACTTCAGGAGGAAACGGAAAATCAATCTCCGTTCACTTAAGACACACGGTTTGCTGCGGTTTTTGTACTGTAAACAATGTATCGTGCTTGGAACCAATACTTGAGAAATAAGCTGAAGGTTTTCGTTGAAAGAATTTATGAAACGAAAATAGAATCCGATAAACCACAGAGCATTTCTTATCAGTTTCAACTGCAATGTATACTGAAATATCGTACACTTGGTATATTATTTTTCAATTCCTTAATTAATCCGGAAATTTATTAAAATATTAGCTGCCATAGGAAATTAACTGGTTCGCTAAGAATATTGTTTGAATATTGTTAAATCAAATCTCTTATACAGTCACTCAAAAAGTATTGGGACACTTGGCTAGAATAACTACAAATATATAACTATTTATCACATTTAAAAAAAAAATCAACAAAAATTTTAACATTTGGTGTACTGTTTTTTGTAAGGAAAATTTTATTGTTATAATAAAACCCGTTTTTTGTAGTCTTTTTTCATGCAATTTCATTTTTGTGCGATTATTTTAAACGGTAAATGTTTTCTTCCAATCTACAATTTAAGACACTGTTTATTTGCTTTAAACAGTTTCCCGAGAATGCACATTCAATTATTTATTCAATTTATTATATTCAATATTAATTTAACAGCATATGCTTCGTATTCCGAGTTTTATCCACGATTCATGTGATTAAGGATTTATTTTAAAGCGAAATTAAAGGTAAATAAATTGATTATTTTTGTTTCTATTTGTATACAGTTTTTATGATTTATTTTATTTTATTTTTAGACATAAGTATTCCCTTAAAATGAATAATTGTAGCAAAAGAAAAGTAAAAAGAAAGACAATCCCTTTAGAAACAACAATTCTAATAATAAATAGACTAACAATCCATCTCCGTTTTGGATTACGACGAGTAGCAGTGAATTATGTAATGTGCATTTTGAAAACTTCTCCATGTAAACAATGAGAAATTAAATGTTTCTAAAATGTTTCCATGTATAAATTATTTATTTTGTTTGGATGCACTTTCTCGTGTATTTCGTAAATATTTGATGTATTTTCTAAGTGCAACTTTTTTTTTTATGCTGTCCCTTTCAGCCGCATAAAAAAAAATATATAGTATGTCGTACAAAATTCTTTATTATAAGTAAGTATTTACGAAATTTCTGAATATTATTTTGTGTCGTTTCTTTTATGCTGTCTCTATCTACCCCACAAAAACAGATTTTACTGTATTTCAGAATTATAATTTGATCTATCTTTTTAAGGATAATTCAAAAGCAAATAGAAATCAAAAAATATTGGGGCACTTTTGAAATGAGAAACATAACATATATATATAGCACATCCATAGAAGTGAATTTACTACCACATTTTTAGACTATAATTTAAACATAAAATTTTCAATCGATAATATTAGTTATAGAAAGAATAGTGAGAAATAAAGATATATCGGTTGATGTACAAAAGCTTGTAATGAATCACTCACTGGGGGGGGGGGGGGGGAAATGGAAAATCAGTTCGCTGAGTAAGACATATCTTGAAATTGAATGTCTACTGTTTTTAAAATTATTCACAGAATCAAAAAAAAAAATATATATATATATAGTGTTCAAAACAAGCAAAAGTCAGGGCATGCAAAGACATCTAATAAGCATGAAAAGAGGTGGATTGTGAAATAAGTTCGCTTTAATCCAAAAACTAGAGCAATAAAATCGATTCCGCGATATAAAGTAAGTTCGGAAAGTCTGTAAATTCTGAAATTGAGTGAAATGTTTTTTATGTTTGAGCACGTTTTGTTGAGCGAATGTTTTGAGCACGTTTTTTATTTCTTTTATTTTTAATTATAACCATAATTGCATTAATATGAGAGTTCCGTTTGAATTGTTATGATTTGTATATATCAAAATAATATTCACTTCCTTGTTTTGGTTTCATTTGTATATTTATGTGAAATATTTTGATAAAAATTTGAACTTCTGGGGTGTCCCAATTCTGTTTTGACAAACTGTACATGACTTGTTGTTCATTATTCTTTCAATAAAATAATTTTAATCATCTAATTTTTGAAGCTTTAAAAGTGAAAAATATTATCATAGTATTCTTAATTCTCTGACTGCGTAATTTTTTAAAAGCACTATTTAGATGCGACGTTTGCGAACAAGATCAAATATTATCAAAGAATGGGAACCGACATTATAAAGTTACACGATAATATGATATAATAAAAGTATGTAATCGTAAAAATAAACACACTAAACTGCGAAAAAACGCGGGATGCCATAGATAATGGATTAATTTCTAACCCACGGAAATCGAGGGATAAACAGTTGGGGGGTTAAAAAGTAACCCTCCCGTTCGTCAGTCTTGAAACTTTCACTGAAGTGTGCCTTTGTCTCATTTTTGACGTAAACGACTTAGGTATTTGTCTTTCAACGGATGCGCGTGTACGAGAGATACACAAACTAAAAATTTCGTTTTACACCTTTTTGCCGTAAAGCGGTGCGAAAGCATGACTTTGGCTATTTTTACAGTTCAACGAATTGCTAATCAGTGTTTGGGATTCGATACATTAATAGGACTCCGCAAAAAACTTACATTAATGATCCCGATTTTTTTTTCCTGCTTGTTGTTTTAAAAATAATGTAACTGAATTATCAGATACATTATTTATTCGAGAAACAATAAGGAAAAAGCTATTTAGAAAAATTGCTCTCCAATGCTTTTATAAAAGAATTTGTTGAACGGATAAAACTTTTTTTACGTTTTCGTAGGCGTAGTATAACAAAATATAATCATCGTAAAAAAATTCGAACTCGCGATTTTGACGAATCTCCATGTTCGTAATATCCCAGTGTTCTCTAAAATGTAGCTGTCAGGTTCATCAGTCTTCTAACTTCCTCTGTAATATGACTTTATTGTCTTGTTTCTCATGTGAATCGCACAGATATTAGATTTTCAATAGGCATATGTATACGAGAGATGAATTAGAGAAGAATTTGGTTTTATATATTTTTACCATAGGGCTGTACGAATGTATGATTTTGTCAATTCTTGCAGCTCCTTTCAACGAATTGTTAATCATTGTTTGGGATTCGAGACATTAATAAAATTCTGTGAATCTGCGATTTGTATTTCAGAGATATGCGACATTTATTCAAATTTTCATATATCTTCTTTTCAAATAAAAACTAAAAGTGTAAAAATAATGTTACTGAATTAACAGCTATATTATATATTCGACAAATAATAAAAAGTTATTTATATGGGTAGCTGTCCAATATTCTTATGAAAGAATTTGTTTAACGTATAGCACCTTTTTTTTACAAAGGGAATTTAAAAATATTAAAAAGAAAAGCTGAACTTATTTTGAAGAAATGGATGAAGTGTCATCATCGGGTTTAAAAACATTACATTCGATTTACTCATTTACCCGGTAACATCGACTCCATACACATTTGCTTATCTTCTGTATTTCAGTTTTACGAGAAGATGACTGGAATTCTTGAACTCCAAGTTAATATGCCTTACAATTAAATAGAGAACTGAAATAATATTATTACTTAGCAACTAGTAGTACTGCATAGCAAATTAAGGTATGCTTAGTAATAATTAAAGCTAATTTATAAAGTGGAGAAAAAAAGAAACTTATTCAATGAAGTTTATTATATCCGGAATAGTTTTAGGAGACTAAGATAAAGTGTTGTTTCCTTTCTATTAAGCTAATTAAGGAAGTTTTAACTATGAAAATAAAAGAATTTTTATAAAGATTCGAGAGTCATTTGTAGCGAGACATTGCAACAGAAAAGCCGAATACTTGATGATTTAACTAATGCGGGGACATGGGAAAAAGATGCAATAAAAATATCAATTCAGAAAGTTGCAAGTAGGTTTAAACAAAGTGCAGGTTGCCCATAATAGTAACTTTAGTTATACTGTATAAAAAACAATAGTAAAATTCAAAAAAGACATTTCAAACAAAAATCTCACGTATCCTTGCCATGCGTTACTTGCAAAATTGTTTCCTCGATCTCTTCCGTCGAATCATTTGAAGTCTAAACTCTGTCTTGGCATAATTCTGAACATGAGGATATTAAGAAACACATCAAGGGTTGTGATGAACAATTTTAGTGCTATGCTAGATAGAAGAGAATGTTAAGCACAGTATGTAATGTGCGGTCCACAAGAACGGCTGTCACATTAAAAGAATTGTCTTCTCTAATGAAATGAATTAACTGAAGTACTAGATTGCAGGAAAATTTCATGTTTATTACTCATTATTTTTTTGCAAACCTTTGGAACAGTGTTTGAAGATTAAAAGTATAATGTAGTGAAATTTCTCAGATTAAAATATATTCATCAGATATTCATCTTTATATATTTATCAACATACAGGTAGAAATTTGTTTAATTTCATTTAGTACACATAAGCTTCCTTTTCTTTACCCTTCTTTAAATAATTATATTTCTACAAATAATCATACAACATAAAATGGAAAGATAATACTCCTGAAATGGCCCAAAGATCATAATCTATACACTTAAAGTCTTCCTGAAATATATTTTTAAAACTTATTACTCATTAGGTCTTAAATTGGCAAGATTAAAACTCGGAAGCATTGCTAATTAATCAGTAAAAATAAGAAGACGAATCTAAGGAAAACAATCTGCAAGTGAATTGAGGATCTTAAAAAGAATGAAAGACTTTATATTAATTCTACTAAATATCAAATATTCCAACTTCTAGCATAGTCAATATAAATCCACTAAACAACTGACCACACAAATAATATTGAGAAAGGTGTATCTCATGCATCGTTGCTTAGCGAACAGCATGGATTTTTCTCTCTTAAGACGAATTAACATACCAAGGAAAGGACAATTGAATTTTCTCGCACGGAAATGTGTAAATCCATTTTGTTGGATGAAAGCACATTTTAAAATTCTTTTTTAGTCTACAGATGAAAAATATTCTTCTTTGGCTTGAATATTTAAACAGATTTTTGGAAAGGGAAAGATTCTTTGTTAAGTATTTTTTTGTTTCCTGCTGTGCGTTACTATACGTATTACATAATATTGTGTACAAACCTCAAATCAATGATTATTGATTTACGAGATTAACATTCATTTTCTTCCTTTAACTAATTACAAACATCAGTTCTATAAAATTTTGCAGGAAGTTAATTTGATTACAAGATTATCACTTATTCTTTTCCACTCAGGGGCTTTTCAGAAAAAGGGGGAAAAAGCCATTAACGTACAAATAAATTGAATTTGAAATAGCTGAAAAATTAATTCGATATCTTGAGTAAGTCAATACGATTCTCTAAACTGGATGTGCTGATAACACGAGAGAATCTGGAAAAAAATTTACGTTTGTTTTCACAGATTTGAGTATTGGTCTGTAGCAAGTCTCAGTTTAGCTGAATTTCGACATTTTCTCACTATAATCTCCGAAAATATTAGTGCACAAAATAAAATTTTATACCATTTTAAAATTTAAAAAATTGCTTTTTGATGATACTAATTTAAAAATGGTGCAAAGTATTTTTGGAATTTAATCTCATTTTCAGAAATAGATTTACTGAATGATGGACAAGAAATTATATTTAAAAGATTTGATTGAAATTAATAATAAGTTATATCCCTGACGAACCAGCTTGTCACCAGTAATTCAATAAAGCGAAATTTAGAATTATTGTAAGAGGAATTGAATTATATGTTGATTAAATTAAATTATATTGTAGGATGAGTGCTACAGTTAAGTAATTACTAATTTTTGAAATATATGTCGTTAAAATATTACTGTTAAGGTATTAGATTCACAACGCGCTATAATGCAACAGCAATTTCGTAGAGAGAAGTAGAAAAGAGAATGGTGATATTTCAGAGATTAATTACAAAGTAAATCAAGGAGACAAAACATTGATTCTTTTCTGTAAGCCAAGAAGGAGAAAACCAATATAGTCGATTGGCTAACGACGCTTTACTCTACTGAAAAAAAAAATACAAGTGGCAAAACACAACCAAAGCGTACGCTAAGACCTCAGGAGAAATCAATATCATGCACAAAAACAGCTAATCATTATTACAAAAATAAACGACAATGCATTTAAGCTTATTTCATGATCAATACTTTAAAGAATTCACTCCATTCTCGTGCATTTTTATTAGTCTTCATGGAAGGACGTCGAATGTTCGAGAGGAAACTACGAATCTCGGTTCCTAATAAAGATAGCGGCATAATTCTTGTATTATCTTCGGTTTTGTTACCAAATAATCTCCAAATCAATTGTGAATGCCAAAGGTCGAATAAAAATATCTGTAAACCTCTTTTCTTTCTTATGATACTGCATAGGGATTTTCCTGGTTCTTTTTACCATCAATAAGCTACTGTTAATGATTGGAAACTAAAAAAAGTTTATAACGCTCCTGGCATTTTCTACGCAGTTTATTTGGGTGTCTTATTGTCAATATTCCCTAACTCAGTTTTCTTGATAATTCGAATCACCTTCATTAATTTGTATTTTTCTTGCAATGAATAATTTGCATTTCTTTATTCGCAATAATCATCTATGATTTTAAAAATAAAAATGTATTTTTTTAGAATAAATATTGCTTCAAAAATACTTTGAATGAAATGTGCATATTACCCTCTTCAAATGAAAGTGCTCTTTTCATACGTATTTTGTTTTTAATATTATGAATTATATATCTTTGAAAGAATATACCCAGAAATACATACAGGAAATTGTATATTACTAATAAAAGTATACAAATGAAATAGAAACAAAAATTTTAATTTACATAATGAAATTATTGCGACATTTTAACATTATACCACTTGAAAGCATTTTTAAATCTTAACAAAATAATTCTTTTACATCCAACAAAATTTTCCAAGACTCGAATAAATTAATTCAGAAATATTTTAATCAGAATATTCATTTAAGTATGCTGTTTTGATTCTATTTTAAAGAAAGTGTCCATATTAAACCCAATGAAAAAAATTATTCAATAATATAAAGAACCTCACAACACAATTATACATAGAATGGCAGAAGACAATTAAAAGTTAACAGATGAAAGAACACTTCTAATTTTTTTTTCAATTTCTATATTAAATTTCGTTTTTATTTCATGGAAGAAACACGTTGCCATTCATTGATAAATTCTCGAAGACGAGAATTCGTTTGAAGAGAGTGAAACGAGGCAAGCTTGAAAGAAAAAAAAAAGCATAACGAATTCCAAATAAATTCTTGATGTTGCTAGTTCACCGTCTTCTGTAGTAGTCCCATAAACCCTTTAAACAGCTGAGTAAAATAATCACCATGGGTATATACTCACACATGCAGCTGTTTGAATAACAATTTTATCTTTTCTCAACTAACTCAAGGAAAGAGTTTTGAAATTTGCTCATGCGAGTAGATGTAAAATTCACTTTAGAGAATAAAAGTGTGCTTCAGATCCCATTCTTTCAAGATAATAAATATAGTATATTCTTTCATTAGCAAAATTACATAATCATATTTTCAACAACAGAAGAACATTTTTGCGTCTATACTGTTTTGAGTTTCGTCTCTGTCAGCAATATTGACAGATTCACTTTAAAGAGAAATTTAATTCCTTAAATTTCCCAAGTTAAATTACTTTTATTAAAAAAAAACGATTGCAAAGAATTTTTTCAATATTGACTTGCCCTCAGTTTAGCTTTGAAATTAGTATCAGAATAAACAAACGATTCTTGTATATATCATTCGTGGTTTAGAATTTTAACGATAAGCAATAAGCATATAAATCTAAAATATTTACTTCATCTCTTTATAAGAGGAAATATTTACCTATATTTTTAGAGGATGATGAATGGAAACTAGGTCAATGAGACCGACCTTAATAACTAACTTAGAGATCATTTCGACTTGTGATAAAAATCAAAATTCTAGAAAATATAAGAATTTTGGCGATGTCTCCATTAGAAAGCGAGATTCGAAGATCCCTCTAGAAAATTCCATATCCTGTAATGGAAACTACATACACTTAAGCGCACACATGAATTAATTTTCTCTTTGGGGTGTAGATTGCAGAGCAAGCTCTCTAGTTGTGTCACACTGAGCTCGGTTGTTCTATCCTGATATTTAATAGCGATTTTACGTTTTGAGTGTTCCGGATGTATGCAAATAATACCTTTGTGAACATTTCAATTATTTTGCCACTGCATTTCGAGTTTTCTTGTGGAATAAAACGTTGTCTGTCCACGAGCTGATTGGACATCTTTCACCGCACAATCCAAAGGACGATTTTGAATAAAAATATTTGAAGACTACAGTGCACTGTTCCACTTTTAGATTCAATGACTCATCCAACAATTTTGCGAAGAAAAATTTCTAAAAGAGCTACAAAAAATAAAAAGCTCTGAACAAAGTGAATAATTTTAAATTTATAATAAAGTACAACAGATTCCAAATTAAATTTATATAATACAGTTCGAAATAATTCATATTTTCAAGAATGTATCAATCATAAAATATTTCATTTAAATGAATTTTTAGAAAAAAATATTTGAGTTCATAGTAAGAGATATAATCCAAATATATCTACAAGAAAATTATTGATTTTATGAAAAGTATGGAATTTATTATTGAAAGGTATTTCTGAAACAGCCATTTTAACATCTTTGATATTATGTGCCATACACAAAACATTAAAAATATGAAATATGCTTTAAAAAATTTTAATAATTTATAAGAATAAGCTTCAACTCATTTTATTTCAATAGAATTCGAAACAATGATTTTTTTTTGTCTAATTTAAAGAAAATATATATTTAGAAAAATAAACAATACAACATCATGTTTTTACGATTGTTATTTATTATCCATTTCTTATTCACAATTCGAAATGCTTTTATTTATAAAGAGTAAAATGCGAAACTAAATATTCTCGAAGTCACTCTTTTCTTATTATTTGCAATGATAGAAATGCAATCATTGAGCAGCTGAAGTATTTTGTTTTGAAAAGGCGTTTCATAATTTCTAAATTTTACGGATGTTAATTAGAAATTATTCCATAACTTTTTCCAGAGAAATTTCTAATAACTTCATGATTCGAAAGATAAAAAGAAAAAAAAAAAAGATAAATACAATTTATAATGATTAATCAAAAATTTTCGTGGAATGGTCTAAATTGAAAGGATTTTTCATTAGTCCCCCCCCCAAATATTCAGAACATAAAAGGAAGCTCTAATAATTTATTACAAAATCTCATATTTACTATAAAATGTACAAAATTCTTAAAAATATTTTTAATTTAAAAAATTAATAGTTTTTTTTATTTTCATAAGCATGTTTTACCACTCATGTTTATGATAATATACATAATTTCATAATATATATAATACTTCGTTTATTATTCAATTTCAAATCCATTAAAAGTCTAAAGAGGAATATTGCTTATTTTTGAAATCATTCAACTAAAAAAATATTCCGAATATAACATTTTCCTCAGCTGTTTGTAAATTAATTTATTTGATAATGAAAAAAAAAACCAGTTTTTAAAGAAACAGTATCAGAAATAAACTATACTTCCCATGCAACGATATTAATATTTCGTGTAAATTAATTCCAAAGACCCCAATAAAAGACAATATTCTATACGTAATAAAAATCATTAATTTTTACCTGAATTCCAGTTTTGTCCTTCCCCCAAAAAAACATGACACCATTCTTTAATTAATCAACAATTCGAACCATTTTCAGCAAATAAATTATTGTAGATACTGATCTGAACATAAAAAGATTGATCTTGAAGATACAGAACTCAACATAAATTCTTCTAAGCATTATAAATTCCCTGTCTTCTAGAACTAGGGATCATAAATCCGCCAGACAACCCCGTACAATAACAATAATAATGAGAAACGTGGTCTTCCCATACGTCGCTGCTTAAATAACGGCTTTGTCTTTTCTCGACTAACACAAGAGAAGGGAGTTTGGGAAGAGCCTGGTGAATCTACTCAAGCGAACTGGTGTAAAATCCATTTTGTTAGATTACGGTACGCTCCAGAACATTCCCTCTTTTCCAGACCATAACTGTAAAATATTCTTATTGTCGAGAATATATAATCATTTTTAGAAAAGATGAAAGTTCTTTTCTAGCAAAGTTATTTTTTTTTATCTTATGCATTGTCTTAACCCGGAAGTGTGAATTTACCATTTTATTTTGAGTCAATGAATGCAACATATTTCTCATACACTCAGAAATTAATTGTTATAAGTAATTTGTTATAAAATACGTTATAAAAATCATAAAATGTTTTGAATGCTTTTTTTAAAAATTTTTTCGTATACAAAGAGAAAGTATTGTAGTAGTCAAAAAAAAAAAAAGACGTTATAAAAATCATAAAATGCTTTGAACGCTTTTTTATTTTTTAATACAATAGCTTCAGATGAGAGACAG
>JAPMOR010075126.1:41120-120907 GCA_026543865.1 Argiope aurantia
TAATGAATGCTGAAGACTACGTATGCTATCTTTTGTACATAATGAATATTGAAGACTACATAGGTAATTTTGAGTACATGATGGATATTGATGCCATTTTAAATACACTAGGGTTTTTTTTTTTTTGAGAAACAGTTGTTAAAGAACGAATTTCGCCATTCTGAACTGCCATCACATGAAAGAAATTTAAGCTGTATTCCCCCAAATGTAGGGATCAACACTTGTGTTTACAATTCATTACACTTGTGAAATTTAGGAGACGATATTACCCGTGCTAGATTCAGTTACACTGATAATTAATTTCATGTATTTAGAATGTTTGAGAGATTTAGAAACATACGAGACATTGAGAACCACATGAATAATTTTAGATACATAAGGGACACTAAAAACTACGAATGCCACTTTTGGATATAATTACACATAAGATTTTAGATATACAAGGGATACTGAAAATTGTATAGCCAATTTTGGAAGCACGAAATGTATTGAGAAATATACGAGATCACGGTTCCATACGACATATTGAGGAATTTTGCAAACCGAATTTGATATAGATATATACCGAAGGAATGCACTTCAAGGCGTTTTATTTTAATTGAACTAGAATTTTTATTAACTAAAAATTAAATAGAATTTTAGAGCTTTCTATAAATAGCATTTCCCATAGATAAATTTAATAAAATTTCAAAATTAAAATTTTTTTCAATGATAAATTTCACAATCTTGCAAATTTTTTCTAAATTTTGCTAATTTTTTTAACATAATTTTTAGCTCGATTTCTAACAATAGACTGACGTGTTTCGCGGATTTCAGACGGTTTTCATAGTTTCCTTAAACATTTTCACGTAATTTTTAATGAACAATTTATCGCATAAACTTAAGGAAGAAGAAATCTGTTTATTATCTGTATGGTTCAAAAGAAAAAAAAAAGTGAAGATATGCCTCAAAATTTTGAAAACGATGAGCCGCACATTTACATTTTTAATAGCGCTAAGATGACATGAGGCTGATCTCTAGATAAGTTCATGTATACAATGAGCAAAACATAAGAATTATAATTTGGCGGTATCATGGGCATGAAGTTATATCCAGACGATTTAACTGAAATTAAATATAGCCCCTGCCAAATCAGCTAACCACCAAATGTCACTAGTGTATATAAAATTATTTCATCCTTTATAGTAAAAGCTTTTGTAAAATTTGGAGTTCAAATGGGATTAACCATTTTAACAATAGTAGAAAATGGAAACTAAAAGCCTTCGGTATATCAACAGATATTGCTTTTAGCTCTCTCAAGATTTAATATCTTATTTCGAAAAGTAAAATAAATCTTGAGTCAAAGATAATGCTCGAAGAGGCAATACTCCACAAAAATCGGCCACTTAAGTTCCGTACTTGGTTTAGTAGTCCGATAAATATTTCGAAACCGTTATTTACAACCGAAAAACATTGGAAGAAACTTGCTGCCAAGGAAAAAAAATGCATTTTTGTTCAAAAGAAGGGAAAAAAATTTACCCATTCCGCCATTTTTAATACTTCTTTGCTTCTTAAAGATACGATTTTTTTTCAGGGGCAGCAGCAAATGTCTCTACTTCTCGTTTAAGGCTTGAATTTCGCTCTCCAGTTCGAAACTTGACAAAATCCGGAGCAGAAAGAAAAAAACTAATAAACAAAAATGTATCTTTAACGGCGAAAGTAAAAACGCAATTCCAGGCTAGTAAACTGCTTCGAAAAACTGATTTTTATCCCGACCAGCTGTGGAGATGGATTGTGCTCGAGAAGGGGTTGGTACTTCTTTGGGCTTCAATATGTCATTTTATTGAAACTAATGATTCTTCAGTTCGCAACCATTATTTGGTGCCTTGTCCAGAAATTTTATGGCTTTCGTAAATCTTAGGGTTCCTCGGTTGCTTACGGCCAGTAGCAATGATATTTTTTATTATTATTCTTTCCGCTTTGTGGATTTCTCCTCGCCCCCTGGCACGCAGTTCATTCTGTTTCGAAAGGTTGGGCCACTTGCAAACCAGATTAAAAAGCTTTTAGTACGAATAAATTGGCAACCAACCAGACTAACTAGGCCGTTCCAATCTTTCTCTGTTGAAACTTTTGAGTGGTTTGTTTTTATTCAGCTAGTTGCATAGTTTATCCTTCATTGCCAAATAATACACTATAAAACTTTAATTTGTTTGCTGAATATAAAAGCCTTTTTTCAACCCCAGGAAAGACGCATCTCATTATGTGTTTAAATGCAACTAGCCATCTTCTGAAGAAATATGTTACGAATCTGTAATACTGCTTCCATGCGCAGTTAGTCTCATAATAAGGAAGATAGTTTACAGATATTTTTAATGGAAGCTGAATGGATGGTAGGTCAATAACTCCGGTTTTGGCTGAAAACTTGGGGATGAATTTGGTAACTTTGGGTACAAAAATGAAGGTTGAAGGTTATTTAAGAATTTTGATGATATTTCTATGAGGAGTTGAGATCCAGCGATTCTTCTACCGTAGAAGAATCAATCAAGTAAATTCACTCTATGGAGTGTTTACATGGAGCGAGTTGCTGTATTTTGAGCGATATTATTTTCAGTCCGTTTATTTTGTGAATTTCTAAAATTACTGTTGCACCCCTTGAATATCCTTTTGCCAGTCTTTTTTTACTGCTTTTCCTCGGATACATATAACATTAAAAAAATTTAGTGATATTTCTATGAGGAATCGAGATCCAGCGATTCTTCTACCGTAGAAGAATCAATCAAGCGAATTCTCTCTCGGACTGTTTATGTAGTGAATTTATAAATTTACTGTTCTGTGTGCACCCCTTGATTATACTTTTGCAAGTCCCTTTTCCTATTTTTCGTGAAATAAAAAGCCATTTTCCTTTACCGAGCATATTGGACCTCTTTCACAGGATATCCCGCAGGTAGAATTCAGTAACAATATCTGGATGGTAAAGTCAGTTGGTGCTTAGTTGCTAACAGCAGTACTTCGTATGCTATACATGGAGTTAAATATAACTTATAAAGGACTGCTACTAATAATTTATTAATTAATGTTACTTTATAATGGAAGCGAGAATAATAAAGGTGTTTAAACTTTAATTTACCATAAAGCATTTGTGTAAGAAAGTTTTCCCAGATATCCGTCAGCAAAAATTATTTTCCTGATGATCGTACCTTATAGTACATTGCCACATTTTAAATGAATTTTTTTTTTGAATCAGATAATTCTGGTATTTTTCAATTAGACGAAAATGTATAAAACTTTATTTTTTACTATCTCTTATACGTAGTATGGAGAAAGTATAATAATCGTCAAAAAAATTCGATTGCGAGATTTTGGCGAATCTTCATTAATTAGACCTCCTGGAGTTCTAAAAACTTATTTTTTAAAAAATATTTGTATGTGGCAAAGATAACTCAAAAACGTGTTGAGCTAGATGATTGAAATTTGGTATATGGTCTTGACACCCAATTCTCAAATTTCCATCAAATTTTGAGTGAACTCTGTTTAGAGGTAATCCATCTATCCGGTTGTTAGAATATAATTTAATATGATAGCAACAAAACGAATTGAGAGTTAGATAAGATTCGATATACAGAAATAACATTTATAGTTTAGACGCATATCAAATTATAAACCAAAACTAAGAACAGGTTGACTGGCTGACTGTCTTTAGTTTCGTAAACATATGAACATGCTAATTTAAAAACACAATGACTTAAACTACACCGAATAAGGTATAGGATTTGTGACTATACTTTATTTTCAGTTCCAATCGATTTATAAAACCATGTGTAATGCACAAATTCGATTTTCGGATACTATTAACAGCATGCTAAAAATTTATCGCCAAAAAAATCGTCAAGGATGACCCAATATATTCAGTAAAAATGCTAAATTCACTTCAAAAGTTGATATTTCGTAACCATTGTATGACACAAAAAGTTTGGGGGGTAACCACTCCAACTGATTATTCATCGAAATATTCAATATTTTCAAAAAGAATATTTCTTTATAAAAGCTTATTATAGACACATTTTTAATAACTTACGAAAACTATTGGCTTCTCTGATACTTTTCATTGTTATTGATGGAATATCTAATTCTTTTTAAAGCAAATATATGAAAAAAAAATTTTTTTTAAATCTTTCACAATATCGATTATAGTGAAAATACTCTTTTCATGAACAAATTCTTTAGCTCGAAAACTTACTGTTGCTATAAAAAAAATTACTTCATTTTAATACAAATAATGACATATGTAAAGAAAAACTATCTGCAATTCGATATGTTTAAAAACAAATATATAAATCAAATTTAAGAGCATTACTGACTATATTTGATACATTTCAAATGCTTAAATCCTTTGTCTGTTTCATTTTAGTATTGAAAAAAACAAAAATATATGCAATTTTTCGCTATGTAATCGGATTACAATCTTTTTCATAAAACTTGCATTCTCTTCATTTACAATGCAGACATTTATTCAATAAATAAATGAATGAAATCTTATATGTAAAGAGATAAAACCAATATGTATTCAAATATGAATTTCTTTTATGAAGAACGAATAAGAACAAAATTGTGACAAAATAAGGCTCTATGAATTAAACATTAAATATGAAACTACCGTTTATTTCAAGAATTAATTTGTTTACAATGGAAAATATAGTTAGATATACTAACTATCAGGTTTTGTTAGTTCTCAATTCTTAAATGCATATTACTTTTGTTCCATTTTGGTAACGAAAAAATAATGCAAAAATTCAGGAAATTTTTTTTCAGTGTTTCGACAATGCACATTTTGTTACATATGTCAGTTAGCCACAGACACTTAAATATTTATATTACTGAAGCTAGTTAATCGGGAAATCATTTGGAAATGTACCAAGCCAAACAAGTAGATCATGAATAGATAGCTAAAAGTTACGATAATTATGTAGTGCCTTAATGAAAAGCATAAACTTCTTTGTGAGATTATAAAAGATTTACCAAAACATATACTGAAAAAAGAACTTTCTTGTAAATGTTAAGCTGGATTTCTCTTTCAGCATTAGAACTTATTTTCCTTTTGACGACGTATATCGCAAAAGGTGGTCAATTTAATGTAATACATATAAAAATAGAAGCAAATTTTTTGCTAGTCATATAAATGGGGAAAATTACCGCTACTTATAAAAATTACTGTTAATTTACTTATAATTTAAGAATAAAGATTTGGTCAAATAAAGGTATCTGTTGGTCCAGCTAGTGCCGATTTCATAATTTTTGATACCTACTGAAACTAATTTATTTAAAATAATGAATTTTATTAGCTGCCTTTGCCGAATGAAAATTGGTAAACAGTTCTCTTCCCCAGTTTATCCACTTTTTTATTTGTTAAATTATTAATTTGTTCTTTGATGAGATTGAAAAACAATTCAATCAGTATACCTACTGCAAATTAAAAAAGTATATATATTAATAAATAAAAGCGGAAGTGAAACTGGTAAAAGACAAGCGATTGAATGTTTTGATGTATAGTTTGAATTCCTCCATTCATTTCAAAAAAATTTCAGAAAAAGTATCAAATTGAATAAAAAATATTATTTCTGTTAAAGAGGAAATTGTGCAGAAATGAAATATCATTACAAAGATAATTTTTTAAGTCTTAAAATAAGGCAAAGATCATTTGGTATGACCGGAGTTTAACCCCCTGCTTGGTGCAATTTTCAAAAATCGCGAACAACGGTCTTGCGCCGTGTTTTGCGAAATGTTCAAAAGCCAGGGAGCAGATGTCCAATCATAGCGCATAATAAAGGCGAAAGATAATACGTTTGCCCCTCTGGGGTTGCCAGCTTTGGCGCGTTATCGCAACTTGGCGAAGAAGAGGGTTAAACTCCGGTTCACCCGATCATTTTTTGTACATTTTAGAAAATATGAATATCAATATTCATAGGGAAGTCATAATGATACGGCTCAACTTAAAAACTTAAGTTCGATCAAAAAAATTGAAATATTTTGAGGTGATTTGTCTCCAATTTTGAAATTTCTAAAAGTAATTTGTTGCCATTTCTAGTATTCATCTAAAATAGCAGTTTTTAGGCAAGTTTTTGGATTTAGTTTCGTTTAATTTAGTTATATTAACGTCCCGTTTGAAGCAACACTAGGGCTATTTTGGGATGGACCTCGTAATTTTGTACCCCGGTCAATTGACGAGGACGACACCTGAGCTCGCACCCCCCTCTCCACACCACACCACACTAGCGGGAGGACGTTTGGTCAGGACGGATTTAACGTGCAACAGACCCCCGTACACGACGGTTTTTGGGTGGAAGCGGGTTTCGAACCTCAAACCCTCCGGTTCCGAAGCCGAGATCTTACCACCTGGCGGCCTCCGGCGAGTTTTTGGAAGGGTGGCTTGATTTTCATGTGTTTGTCGAGTAACCATTAAATGATATGAAACCTTACCACGATTACTTATCTCAAGCTGGTTAAGCCTATTTTTGCGATCGATTAAACTTTTTGTTTGAAATCTATTTTAAATCTTCTTTCCTCAGACTAAATGCACTTTTAGGTGAGAAACTGAAACATCTCCAGAATATTTCTAATAATGTTATTCAGCCGCATTCATCAGCTGAGCGAAGCGTTGGATTTAATGCACCTGTAAAAATATTCAATGAATGAGTATGATGGCTTGTTGATATTTTAATGTTGCCATTCTACAGTAAATAAATAATAAACGAGATTTTTGTGCCAGGTATATTAGCGTTATATACATTATATAATTAAGAGAAATATTCTCTAAATGCATTTATTTACTAAAACATAAGAGTGGTTCAATTGTTACACTATATTTGCCATAACTCCATAAAATATTATAGATACTTTTATTCTGGATAAATATCACAGAAATCATAGTAGAATAAAATAATTAATAAATTATTCTGAACGAAATAAACTTCGAAAAAACTATCATTGCGAATCATCAGCTCTCAGACTCGTATTCCCACACCAGTTTGGTATCCAGATGATAAAGTTGCAATCGTGTTTATATACAATTTACAGCAAACAATTCTAAATGTTTAACTTTGTAGGTGGTGAATAATTTTGTATTCGTAATATCGATAATTACCGAAATTATAATACCGATAATTTTATTAATGAAAACAGGTTTTAGACGAATATTTTTTAATTCAAATAAATTGAAGTCAACTCATAGGATAGAATTTTTTGAATTATACTTTTTGCGTTTAGATCAATTAAATTTCCTCATATCTTATTAGATACGTAAAACGTTCTTTTGTTTATGGTGAGACAATCGTGAAATTCTTTAACAATATTTTTCGTTCTTGTTGTTACAGAAATATTTCAATTTTTATATATTATCAAGATTTCTTTGTAATAGCCACGACAAGCTAAGTGCAGCGTACATTATAAGATAGGATATTTCAATAGTAAAATTTAACATACATCCCATAAAGTGTGTTAAATTTTCTCGAAACAGTTATGGCTCTTTTATGAGTCTGTAATTCAAATAAATTTCAATAAAAATGAGTTTATTAAGAAAAATAAAAGCATGATATCATTCAGTCTAACTATCAGAAAAAAATTTCAGGGAAATTCTAACTTTGATAGAAAAATATAAGTTATTTTTAAAAATTGAAGTGCTTTAGATACTAGAAAAAATAAGGTAATAAAATTTATATAATTTTCCTTTTATCAACATAACATCAGTGATACCAACTTAGTTAGAAATAAAAGCCTCCTTTAGTCAAATTATTTTTTGGAAACTCAAATAAATTTAAATTATTGCTTATGCACATTGAAATAATAGTCGTCCGATGGGTGAAAGATTGCCCCTACGGTAGTTAGTGGATAAAGATGCTTTATGTGTGCGAATATTCCAGGAAACATATGGAGGAAAGCCAAAATATACTCAAAGAATACTTGTAGATGCTTACGAAAGCAATCAGAAAGAAGTAGAAAAGAACTCTAAGTAGAAAAAAAAGTTTTATTAAAACTAAGCTAAGTAGAGAAAAAACTCATCAGAAACAACTAAAGAGCTCACTCAGCGATCAGCATTCCAAAAAGTGAATCAAATGAATGATTTCAACTTCTCGAATTTATACAGATTTTCGGACAGCGGTGACGTCACTTAATTCTTAAAGTATTTTTAGATCTCGCATGAGTCTTAGGGCCATAATTCTTGCGTTTTACAGAACTTCATTTTTGTCACTAAAAGATTGAGATTTATGAATATGTGGTGGACCCGCTTTCAAAATGACGTCACAGTTTATGCTGCGTGATTCTGCAAGCGGATTTATTATACGTGCACGAGATATTAGACTGTATTTATTACACTGCACCTGTATCTTTTTTCTTTCTTCTTAATATTTGTTAGATGTTATTTTTGTTACGCCGTCATTGAATTAGATATTATAGACAACATCCACAAATATATGTCATACTTTTCAGTGATGAGACAAACATTGTAGAAAAATCGCATTACCGATTTGTAACAATATTTGCTGTAGAAAAAATGATTAATTGGATATTATTGATATTAATCCATTTAAAAGCTTTGTTAGAGTTAATAATTATTAGTTCTTACCAATACTAAATCCGGAATAATCGTTTTTTCATTTTCACAGTAACACATTAAACATATAAATAAATACCTTTTGCTTTACATGCAAAACAAAATTGTACTATGTTTGCATTATGAATGTAGAATTATGAATTTTTATTTCAGAAAGTATTTGAAATGTTTCATATTTTAAACAAAAAATATTTCTCTCGTCTGTCTAATTGTATAAAAATCTAATTTACTATAAAATTGGTCCGATTAAAGATCCCCAAATTCATATGAAAATCTAAATTTAAAAAAAACGCTATTTATATCTTAAAACACAAAGATTTTTCCCGACATCCAATGATCATTAATTTTGAATGAAACTTTGCATATTATGAATCTTAACCAATTTACGACTTTCTTGGAAGTGTACTTGACTCATTAATGTTTCTAATGAGGGCTTTTAAGAATAAAGTAACAGATGCTTGTAATTAATAAGGAAATGGATTTTTTTATTCAAACTTTATAATGTCAGTGAATAAATTATAAGTGATCACTTAATTGAAAATGCAAATGATTCTGCATTAAAGCATAGACAGAATTGTAAAAAAAAATATATGAATGAACGGAGAAAAAAATGTCAGGAAATTTATCTTCTCATTAAATTGTATCAAAATGAAATTGAACTGAAACTTACATTTCTAAATTGAACGCTTTTAATACTATGAAATGTAAGTTTCCTAGATGCTATATTATAAAAAAAATTACATTATATATTCAAAATGACATAATCTGAATTTAATTGTAACTAAACATGTTTCTAAATCTTTTGTATTGAATCTAGGCATTAAACTTTTTTGATAATACAATATTAGAAGAAAAAAAATGCGAGAGAGACTTTATGCCTGCTTTAAAAAAGCTACATCAAAGCGGAATTTTTAAGAGCTGTATTTTTACTACTGTAAAATTCTTCAAAACGAATAATTTTAAATTTCTTCAAAATATAGAAATCAAATCTCAGATTATTTATGTACGTTAAACAGGGTTTTTTTTTCAATCATCTGAAAAGCTTTAACATCTACCAAATTGTCGTTGTCTATTGTTTAAATTTTAATGGCTATAATCATATTTGATTTTCTATGTCGATTCAAATATACTGTTACAAGCCTATAAAGTTGCTTCCCAGCACGGTTAGTTCTATCACTGGAAAGACTGATTTACAATCATCTACTTTGGATGCTACTCGGGCGCCGAGCAAGTGATCCCAAAGCTTGGCGACAATTTGGCGACTCGGCGACGACTTTGGTGACAAAATAGATAATGATGGAAACTTTGGGAATTTTAACGATCCGTTTATTAGGAACCGAGGTACGCCTGGTTGGCCTAGGAGGTTCTCGACTCGCCACCCGGGAACTATAAAAGAACGGCAATCTCAAGCTGCAAGGTGTCGTAGTCAGAGTCATAGACGAGTCTTCGAGAGGACAGTGAAGCCTCGGCGGAGTACCAGCGTTGTGTAGAGCGCAAGCTAGAGTTGAACCGAGCTGTGTACCGAGTCCTGTTGTCTATTGTGGAAGCAGCATCAAGTTGCTTATGGAGTTACCAGACTTGTGGTAGTGAATCGGCAGTTGAATACAACTAAAGCGAAGAGACAAACGATTGTTTCAGCCGTCTGGATTGATAGCAGGGCTAAGTTCCCAGAATCCCCCTCTCCTGCTGGATTCTGTGTGGCCGCATTGTGTGCTGTTCGATTTCTATTTGTGGGCTATTGTTTGCTGTAGTGTGCTGTCCTGTCTTGGTCTCGGCTATAAATATTTGTCGTCTTGGTGTTAGTGCCTTCATGTTAAATAAACGTCGTTGTTTTCTACCGAGACCTGCTCATTGTACTTTCTCACCATACACCCACTACAAGCGAACCCGATGATCCGTAACACGATAAATGTCATTATAAAACGATAAATTGCATTTCCTAGACATTAAGACTTGCTGTCTCCAAAATATGTTAGCTCAGAAACAAACAATGCAAAACAAAACATTTCACAGAATATAATTAAAAAGTAATTCTTAAAAAAAATTGCTTTTCCTCTTAATAGCACGAAAATTTCAATTTGATTTTCGAAAATTATCGCCGTGTCTTTCATCAGTGAGGGAATTCTAATAAAAGAAAATGAAAGTATATTGAAAGAAATTTTTTTTTAGTACAGAGCGAAAACCAACCCAGAACCAAATAATAGCTGACGAGAAAAAAAATGAAAAAAAAAAAAAAATCAAGCAAAAAGATAAAAGGAATTTTTGCATGGAAAAGAGACATGCAGTTGGCCGTGTGCCTAGTCTAGTCTGCATTCATATCGGCTCAACCACCGTTAATTCTAATGGGAGAAATTTTGTTTTCGCCATTAACTATAAAATTGTCTCGAATTTCGATGTCTTTTACTGTATAGTACTGTATTTGCTGAATGCTTTACTGTATTTACTATATACTTTCGCTACTCCACTGCCCAAAAACTTATCACTTTCCTTAATGAAGTACTGTTTTAAGATTTTCCATTTTATTATGTATGTATATATTGAAATAATCAAGAACTAATTTTTAAATAAACCAGTTTTTAAATAAAATAATTTATATCTTTCAATTATTGAAAATTCAAAAAAATCATTTGAGTGTATATATCAGATTTTACCTTACATAGAAATTTAGCTTAAAGTAGAAATATTTGGAGGTGTGTTATGTTCTGTAGAGAGACACTTACTCAATTGCATTTAAAATTACCAGATTAATTATAATCGCAACTATAAAAAGTTTACGCACATCCAAACTTTCTTTCCTAACCTCACACCACCGTAACAATTTATTTGATGGTAAACTGAGAATGCCCTGACAGAAGTCCATGGAAAATCTAATCCAATGATACTTTATTCACTGCTGTGCGTTTCTTATTAGCTTAAGAATTTAGATATTGACAACAAGAATAATATACAAGATTTGAAGACACAAAAGGACATAAAACAAATGCTACCATATATGCTCTAGTCCGAGCATTGCTTTTAAATAAAATCGGACCCAGTCAGCATGAAGTGCGATCACCAGGATTTAGGAAGATACCATATTTTTTCTAAATTTAGTTAAAATATGCTTTAGATGATATAAGAAAGATTGAAATTGTAATGATTTATACAAAAATAGTTTGTGTTGTTTCTAATGGTACTTGTCACAGACAAGCCCACTGACTTTAGAAGTCAGTGATTTTAAGCCAAGGGTGCGTCTCTTGTTTCTTCAGTAGCGCCATCTAGGGCCAAGAGTATGACTAGCTACACATATGTCACAATCCCTTTTACCGGGTGGACTTCATTCATTCATTCATTGATCCACAGATCGTAATTTAGACCTGACTCAGAGAACGATCACCCCTGATCCAGTATTCCCAGTGGTATTACTCTCGCCAAGGAGGATTTTGTGACCATGACAGATTTATACGCGAGCCAGCCACCATACACACGGAGGGTCTTCAGCCGGCGGGGTTCGAAAGGAAAGCGAATAAAAATGCTTGTATTTTAAAAAGATTTAAAAAAAGATTTAAAACCAGAGAAACACCATGTTTATTAACTACTGTCATAAAATTGAAAATTAAAATTTAATATTGCCTTCGATTTATTCTAATAATTTTGAATGGAATTCCAAATGGAAATGGTTTCAAGTAGAGAGCAGTGTTCATTACATTTAAAATTATATTATAAATTAATAATAAAAATAAAACCCAAAAATATATTACTGATCAAAATAATACAAAGGAGAAAAGTATTTATCTTATCGTTACTAATAAGAATTGCGTAACATGTAATGAATTCATATTTGATTCGACTCTGGTCATTTAATGATTATGATGCAGGCTTGAAATGACTTATTTTATATCCTTTGGTAGTAATCTCATGGTTAGACAACCTAGTTCGTTTTAAATTCAAATTAATGCACTCCCGAGATTTCAGCATAAATTGCTGTTACATGCATTCACTCCAATCTAACGTATATTCTTTAAAACACAAAATGCATTAGTGATCTTGGGACATTTCTCTTATTACCAGGTTCACAGTGAAGCTTAAAGTTCGTTTGCCAACTTTAATTAAAATTATCCCTAACTAATGCATTTTGCACACTGGGATGGTAAATTAAACACGAATTTATTCGTAATTTACTGGTAAACAAAGAATGGTGAAGGATGGTTGTTTAAACGCCATCTTCTATAAGAGTAAGAATTCTAGATATATTTATTTCTATGGTTTTACCCACAAATTCAAAGATTTAAGTTTACTTTCTCCATTAGACTTTTATATTGTAAAAAGGCTATAAATTGAGAAATCCATATTGTTATTATTAACTTCACTTGGAAATGTAGTCGAAAAAGAAATATACATTCAAACTTTTTTTGGTTGTAATTGATATCGTATTGCTGATACTTTCATATCAATTGTAAACGAATTAACTAGTTAGATCATTGTTTAACCATTGAAATTATGTTTTGAGAATTTTTTGCACTTTAATAGTGAATTAACGCATTCATTTCTTAATTCATATTCTCATCCGTATTTTTTATTATAACATGTGAAAGTATTCTTTCTACAAGGTTTCGAGTTATTGATTTGAGCTAATCACTACATTTAACATTTATATTCACACCTATTTAAGTGGAAACCTGTGATTTTATCGATGCGATAGCAGCTGCGGATACTAAATACCGACACAGTATATTATGTATATAAACATAATTTTGCAGATGCGTGGCCAAAAAGAAGAAACTTTTTTTAACCGTCAATTTATTTTACACGGAGTCGTAATTTGTACACAGGAGATAAAAATAGACGACGGTTCCACAGCAAAGTGACCGAAATTTTTCCCTTTGATGATTTTACTATGAGATTTTGATAAGGATTTCTTTTCCACACACCGATTTGAGCAAGCGAATCTGAAGTTCTTTGAAAAGTAAGTGTGGATTTTATGAATATTTAACCCTTCGCTCGGGGAGTGAGAAAATGCGAAAGTTA
Organism: Argiope aurantia; assembly: GCA_026543865.1. Lineage (NCBI taxonomy): Eukaryota > Metazoa > Arthropoda > Arachnida > Araneae > Araneidae > Argiope > Argiope aurantia. The sequence continues at coordinate 54,712 of JAPMOR010075126.1, forward strand.
TCAGTTTTCCAGAGCGGGTGTAGAACTGATTAAATATACAGTGGAATTGGATCTAGAAACAAGAAAACATTGTAGAATGAAGTCAACATCGGCTAATCTAAGAAATTAATTTAGGAAATTAAGATTTAAATTAAAATAATTACATTATATATATGATCCGTTTATTTTAAAAGTGGGGCAAATCCAACTTTGATTGAAATTGATTTTGACCGAATATTTACCTCCTGTTCATCGTGAATATTTTAAAATGTTAAATTGTGAATAAAATTCAATCTAATTACACCTATGTATAAACTCAAAATGTATAATTTCATTGAAATTTTTTTTTTGTTATATTTACTACTAGAATATTCTTTGTTTTGTTTCACTTTTTATCAAATGAATATTTATAAAAATTTGAATAGTATTTTGTTTTTATTATTAAAAAGAGCCTGATGCAACTGAAATATTTCCCAATTAAATGAACAATTACAATAATTCATTAATTTTGAAAGTGAGGCAAGTCCATTTAGTTATAATAAAATTCATACTTTTTTTTAGTCAGCACTGTAAACACTGTTGAATTATATACTTGCATTATATGGTACCAAAAAAATACATCTATTAATATTTACCAATATTTTTAGATTTATTGCAATGCAAACCAGTAAATAACTCGGAATAACAAAAAGTGGACTTGCCCCAATTTCAAAAACAAAACAAAAAAAAAAAAATATTGTCTTAATTATGTGCCTAAATGTAAGAGTGATCGTGTACTATACTTTGTATGTAAATATGCTTTAAAAGTGTATTCATTTTAATAAATGTTATTGAAAGAACTTCACTTTTCATAATGCAACTTTATCATTCTATCATTCTATAAGAAAGTTTTTAGCTTATCATCTAATCCAACTTGCTTTCGTTTCTGCAACGGAGGTTGATGGGGTTCAGTTTCTAATTTCCCATCTATGTTCACAATATTACTGAGCCTATTAACCCTTTCTAGGGCCGAGGAAAGTATGCTTCCCACCAAATTTATCAATCTTTGTAGGAAATTATGTAGGTTGGCATAAGTTATGAAAATTTTTTTTAGTAAGTCAGAACTTAGATGCTTCAGTTCTTTATCTCAGACAAAATGATGCGTCTTGATTTGTTACTTAATTATTAATTAACCAAATTAATTAAATTTATCTAATAAGCTAAATGAATCCCTTTTCTTATTCTAATTTCAAGCCTAAAAATATTTTAACATATGATTAGAAAAAAATGGCCCTTTAAAAGGTTAAACGTATACAAAGAATTCTTTCCCATTAAGAAAACTAAGTTAATTATCCTGTTAATAGGTTAAAATTGCGAAAAATATTATTTACAGACATAGAAAGCAAAACAGGAACAAAAGCATCGAGCTAAAGGCAAAAACCTTTTTATCATTTCAGTCTTTTGTTGTTGTTGTTGTTGTAGTAGTTGAGTGCCTGATAATTTCATACCATTCCATTAAGTAATAATTTGTCCCGAAGTTTTGCGTTAAGTAATTAAGCATGGTTCTCACAAGTTAGGCAGGATTATAGGGATAGGGATTGATCCTAAAGCTTTATGTTGGACATTTGAGATATAAATTTTATGTTCCTGTTCTGTTCCATTTAAATTCATGTTCATATATCAAGCCACGATGGAATAGTAATGGTTTTATAATCGCGTAGGAGTTTACAACTAATTAGATTTTCAATTAGATTATGTATATATGTGGCGACAACAGAAAACTAAAACTCAAAATCCAAAGTTCTTTGGTTAGAAAGACCCGATTAACACAAGATCAGCTAATCAAAGATTCTTTATTTAAATGAAATATATTCTGGCCAAAATTTGAAAGAATCAAATTAAACTAGTGTCTTAGTTTACACAAAACTTAATTTGAAACATTTTGTAAATGGCATTTTGGAATTGAATATATTTATTTTCTAGGCTGCTTTATACACGCCAACAAAATTATAGTAATTCAACTTAGAATTGTAGCAATCTTAATATCGTTCACATCTAAGCCGCTTGAACATCAGAAGCTGATACATTTTGATTAAAATACTAACTGCAGTATAATATTTGTTAATTATAAGTATAAAAATATATTATTTATCAGTAATTATCGGTTCCATCGAGTATATACAATGTCAATTGAAAAATTTTTGCTTCGACAAATTTGTATAATTATAAAGATTTTTACTTGATATTATAACATTAGGATCAGCGGAAATGTCCGTCTTTTGACTTTTTCGATCCTGTTTATGGTTTTAGTTCAAAATTTAATCGAAGTCTAAACTTTGATTTAAAAATCGAAACAATTTCATGCGTCTATCTTAAAGTGTTTTCGTGCCTATCATGTTAATAGATAAACAGATATAATTAATGAATTTTTTGGACTCTAATAGGTTTGACATGGAAATATTTATTAAGATCAATTTTTATGACGATTACAGTGTTTTCACTTTGTATACTTCATATAAGAGAAAGTAAAAATTAAACGATCTCATAATAATGCAAAAACAAGTTTCAAAGCGCGTTTTCCCCTGAATTGTTATTTATATAAACATATAGGAAATTTTTGTCAACTGGCATTTTGCCTTCATACGCAGGGTCTTGAGAATGTAAAATAATTCACTACCAACGCTTCATTATTTTGCTTAACACGTCAACGGACTTCCGCATTTGACGATTAAAATGTTTTCACTTCACTTTGTATGCTTCAAATACGAGAAGGTAAAAATAAGACGATTTCTTACTAATGCCAATACAGATTTAAAAGCAAGTTTATTCCTTAAGTGTTATTTATATAAAAATATATGAAATGTTTTTAACTGGCAGAGTCTTAACTTTCTTAATAATGTAAAGGATAATTCACTACCAATGCACCATTTTGCTTAACCCGACAGTTCACTTCCCCATTTAACGATCACAATACATTCGTTTCGTACACTTCCTCTACGAGAAAGTAAAAATTAAACAATTTAATAATAATGCGAAAACAAGTTTAAAAGTAAGTTTTTTTTCCTTAATTGTTATTTATATAAATACATGAATTTTTTGTCAACTGATCTTATACTTTCTTATGCTACGTCTTAATAATGTAAATATAATTCACTACCAATGCACCATTGTGCTTATCCTACCAATTCGCTTTCATATTTATGACCTAACAATCAATTAGGTGTAAATTAAAATTAGTAAAATTAGACTAAATTAAAAATTAAATTATTTCGTAATAATGCGAAAACAAGTTTAAAAGTAAGTCCCCCCCCCTTAATTGTTATTTATATAAACATATACGAAATTTTCATTAACTGGTTTTATGCAGCATCTTAATAATGACCATAATTCATTACTAATTCACTATTTTGCTTAACCTACCAATTCACTTCCATATTTGAGGATTACAATCTTTTCATTTTGTACACTTCGTATAAGAGATAGTAAAAATTAGACAATTTCATAATAATGCAAAAAGTTAAAATACGTTTTTCTCCTTGATTATTATTATATAAACATATGAAATTTTCGTCAACTGATGGTGTTTTATACTTTCATATGCAGCGTCTTAAAATTTAATGTACAATTCACTACCAATGCATCATTTTGCTTAATCCACCAATTCACTTCCGCATTTGCGACCTAGCAATCAACTGGGATCCTCACACCCTATCCAAAGGGAAATCCCTTGTATCTATTAATATTCTTGAACCAGCATTCTTGACTCAATTACAAACCAAAGTCAAACGCAGTAAAGCCGGCGATAGGAATTCCAAGGGAAAGCAGCCTCATCTAGCAAAGTCTAAAGAGCGTCCGTGTGTATTCACAACCACATTAATCAAACGGGACGCATAGTGGCCTGCAGTTTCACATCGTAGTTGTTTCGCATGCAAGATTGGTTCAATCTAAGCTCGGGATCTATTAGTACCCTAAGGCCTTTTGTCGGTGTCCGAATAAAGATCCCGAGAGATCGGAGGCCATATAGTCATCCACGAGTTGGACTGTTTGGTATCAACGCGCACAGACGGTAAATAATCCGTGTAAATGTTTGTGTCCGAGAGTGGTATTAAATAAAGATCATTGGAATGGTATGCAAAATTATTGTAAAAGTTGTTTTTGAGCATTTCTAAATCTGTACAGAAAAAAAGCAGTTGTATTGATCAGAACAAATAATCAAACTTTCGCTCCTCAGGATCACGCTTACCGATTTAATAAACTTTCCTGACGTCTTGTGAACAAAAAAAAAGTAATGATCCGAAGGAGGTTGAAAACAAAAGATAATCTGTCTCTTTCTTTATGTCATACATAATGAGCGTTAAGGTACTTTAACCTTTTAAATTTAAAACGACCTCTGCTATAACCAGAGAAATTACGTGTATCTATAGTAAATTGATTATACTGCATTTCAGAAAAGTCGCAATATTTTTTGAGGCAAATGAAGTAGTTATTTTTATAACAAAAAATAAAGGAGATCATACAAAAAGAGCAATTAAAAAAAGGTACGCTATATTGTAAAAATGTACCCCACCATATAATAATAGGAAAACGTTACATGATCTGTAAAAATAGCCGAGATATTTGGAATTAAAATTATGAGCTTTCCGTGGCACAAGAAAAAGGTTCTTCCTAAATGAAAAAATGTGTCCTCCGGTATTATCATATAATAATTAGTTTATTAAAAATTAAGCGAACTTTTTGAACTTTTCTTTAATAATATTTCCCGGAAGTATTTCGCAATAATTTCGATAACATCTCAATACTTAAAAAAATTTTTTAATTTTCTTTCTCTAATAGTAATTAATATTAAAGTTTTATATAAAATACATTCCGTAAAAAATATTTGTATTGTTTTGAAGAAATTCAAACTAATTTCGTTTCAACAAATGATTTGAAGAGCACGAGGAAGTAAGACATCTGTCTTGGGCTCCTCAGTCTCCTGATTTGAACAATATTAAACATTTACGGAGATATTTGAAGTCAAAATTCTTTGCTCTATTTTCTCTACTATCTACTTTTTAGAAATTAGAGACTGCTTTCCAGGACGAATAGCTTCATATTCCATTAAATTCTGTTTATGGTTTCTATGCATACATCCCAAGGCGCATATAATCTGTAATAAAGTTAAAATGTAGAGCACCTAGATAATTACATTGAAGGCAAAATATTTCTTTTAACTATAAAATAATTTCTTATTTTAGAGACATCTGCATCTAAAACTAATGAAATCAAATTTGGTATGCAGATTATAAATCAAGGAAGAAACGGATATTGAGAAGAAAAAAAAAGAAACGTCAAAAGTAATACAGCATTTTGTATAATGTGAAAACCAGCGCATCGAAAATGCGCATGTTGACCAAGGAGCCTTAAACTTGATTAGAAAATACTTTCGATTATCGCACTGCAAGCTCACTTTTTACTTTCTCGTATGCGAAGTATGGAAAAAAATATAGTAATCGTTGAAAAATTCGAATTCGAGATTTTGATGAATCTCGAAGTTCTAGATTTCCTCCGAGTTCGAAAAACACACTTTTAGAAAATGTCCGTCTGTCTGTCCCAAAGACACTCAAAAACCCTTTGAATTAGACGATGGAAATTTGGTAGACAGTCTACTTCAAATTTGCAGATTTCTATCTTTTTCTATTTCTTTGCAGATTTCTGAGGAAATTCATCTGCCCAACTGTTCGGTTAGAATTTAACGCGATAATTCCAAAACGATTGTTCAAATATAGATTAATACGATAACTACAAATCGAAGAAAGCCAGATAGATATGATTTGGCACACAGATTTAACCTCTATAGGGTAGGCACCTGTCCAATTTTGAGCAAAAACCAACATAAGATAGACTGTATGTCGGTCTGTACGTTCAGAAACATGTAAACTCAATAATTCAAAAAGGCAATGACTTAAATATATCAAAATTAAGTATAGGATTTTTAACTGCAAATGCAATTTCGTGCCAAATCTTTGTTTCAATCGGTTGAAAAAAGCGTTCCTAAAACATAAATCCCATTCTTGGATACTATTAACCGTATACCAGGAAATAACCGGCCAAAACTCGCCAAGGATAGTACGACAGATTCAATAAAATGCTTAATTCACAGCAAAAGTTAATATTTTGAACAATTGTACGCCATTGCCATGCAAGGCATTCATTATGATAACGTCTTCATTAGAGAGTATGTGAGAAAATTTTGGAGACACCACACCCACTGGTTATTATTCGGCCATTAACGAAATCTTGAATAATCCATTTTCCAATTATTTATAGAAATTGTTCACCCGTTATCATTCCGCCAGTACCAAAATTTCTCTTATCGATAACCTCCGCTTCTAAATTTTTTTAGGTAGATTTCTACAGGGAGACTACGTATTGCAATGGTTCTTATGACAAGACTTCGTTGAAATTTCTTCAGTTCTTTACCGATCATGGTACCTAGGACCAAAAATCAACCTACGTGCAAAAATTTATAAATATATGCGTATAACGCTTTGCCCATGTTATCATGTGAATAGGACAACTAAAGTAATTTCGTTTGGATTTTAACTTACTTGAAATATGTTGTTAGAAATGTAAAACTCTCGAACGAGTTCATAAATGGCCCATCCAGCTCAAAGAGGGTGGAAATGGTGGGGAGCTGAAATTTTCATTTTGCTATAATTTAATTAGTATTAAAGATAGAAAGATAAATCCAAATAGCCACATTGGCGCCTCGTTAAGATAAACTAATTTTGTATTTTAAGTCTATCGATAACTGCAATGCCTTAGAAGTTAGGGGCTAAAAACCGATTATCACGCCCTAATTTTGACTGTATCTAATATCAACAATTTAAGTTGCCAGATAGTCACTTAGATTTAAAGGAATCTACCTTTGGCTTCCAAGCTTGCCGAGATGAATTTTTTTTTGTTAAATCTACATCCTGTATATGAAATGTTCATTCATTTTTAGCTTTGGATGCTCTCTGTCAGGAAAAACAATAGTCTAGCTACGCTCTATACTTTAAACGCGTTAAATATAATGAATAAATTCTCCCAAGTGAAATATTTGAAATGCAGCCCATCTCTTTTAAAAAATCTGTCTCGATAGGCTCAAGAATCATTAATTATTTTTTTCCTGGAAGAAGTAATTGCTCTCTGAAAGAAATCTTAAGCCATCAGAATTAATTAATCCCAAAGTCCTATAAGTGATTCCAATGTGGGAACGCATTTAATTCATCCTTTCGTTTCCTATCGATCCGCCGGCTTTTACGAGATCGAGTCGAGGTCGATAAAGACCGAAGCTAATGAGTGAATTTGGTCAGCGCACATAAATCATCGGGGACTGAGCCAAACAGAGGTCACTTCATGTTACCAGGTTCAAAAGCTTAGAGCAATCAAGTGCTCAAGATAAATAAAACGGGAAGAGGAATTTTCGAAGGCTAATGAGCGAAGACATAAGTATACGTTTCCCAGTATCAGATGGTGCGATTTAATATTTTGAGTGTCTTAAATCAAATATTCTCAAAAGCTTAATGTTATCAGAACTAATTAGGATTTCATCACTGTAAATATTTAAAAAATAGCAGCCATCTAGCTCAATAGAAGTATTAGCTTTCCTGCATATCTTATAACTTTAAACGAGAAATTGTGTATATAAAAATTTATCTCCGTAAGCCGTATCTCAGAAACGGTTATAACGATTTGGACCAAATTTTAGATTTAGATAAGTTTTCGTTTTTTTATGTTTGTCTATATAGGTACCTTTCCTGAAAAAAAAAATGAGATTTTAAACACACATTTTTTATAACTATACAAATTAGTATATTTAACCACCGCTTCGAACTGTGGGCAATGCAATATAGTGGGCAGACCAACATGAAAGTCGCGTGTGTTGCGGGTCCTCTGTTCGAGTCTCGCTTTTTGCTTATGTATTTATATTTAATATCATTGCTTTTTAAGTTTATCTATATGGATATCTTCCGTGAACTATTAGAGCCTTTTTCTATCTGCTCACATGCTGACAATGTGAAATGGTGCCATCTCGGACCTGTTTTCAACATGATAAAACTGCGTGTATCTTAAAAAATATAAGTAATTATAGACAAACTAAAATGAATACTGTTATATAGCAGAATGTTTCGAATAACATGTTTAACTTTTTATTTAAATGACCAGTTCATATGTAGGTAAGATAGACAATATTCAAATGTAATCAGTATGCGATTCGTATCTAAATATTTCCAACGAAAAAACATGATTTTACAAAAAACTGTCGAGCGAAATTTGGTCTTCCAGATATTTAACAATTAATGGCGTAAAGGAAAAGATTTATTTAAAATTTCATATTGGTATTCTCCAAGACTATAAAATAGGGATTTAATGAAATCAAACTATTACAAATTAATGACATTATAAATTTAAAGTGCATATATTACAAAATAAAAAAGGGAATGAAAATTCTATTTTGAAGTTAATGTCGGGAAACGGCATTTTTTTTAATGAAATGAAATCAAGTTGAATTTCATCAAAAAATTAAAAACTTTGCAACTGATTGGGCATCTGATTAAATTTAAAAAATATTAAAGTGAGAAAAAACAAAAGTATACGGAAATAAAATTGGAAAAATTAAGAAGGTTTTATTTTAAAATTCTAAGCAGATATAAAAAACTCTTGCGAGATATTTTATAAAGATAAAGCTATAAAATACAAAAAATGCGTTTTACTATTTTTAATTAATTTCTGAAGTATTTCATTTTAACTATTTTTAACTCATAGCATATTATTTCAACTATTTTTAATTAACCGATATATTATTTTTAGACTTTTAAAAGTTGACAGTAACATTTTTTTTCCTGTCTTGAGCATGTGTGCCAAATTTTGTCACGATTCGGGATAAAAAAAAATTATTTATCAAGCAAATATTTTTTTACGTTTATTAGTTAACAAACATTATCAGCAGCATTTAATTATCAGAAAATCATTTATCTTTATATAAGTTACAGTCGGTGCGATTCATTGGTTATTATTAACACTAACCTCTATTGTTAACAATTCTCTTAGTTTTATTGTTAATAATCGATTAATCGCATTAACATACATGAATAAATACGGCTTTAAAACTGCAAATAAAGATGCTTTTAAAGAATGATTAAAAAGTAAAACTGTTTAGAATAATAATTTTTAAAGAAAACGAATGATCGATCTTTTCTCAAAAAATATCTGCTAGAAAACTTACTATTTTTATTTTCAATTATAAAGGTTTATTATTTTTGGCAATTACGTGTGTTAATATCATTTATTTGGCTTAAATGTTATCTCTTCTAACAGTGTAGAACCAATTACGGTCATCGGGCAATGCAATTCGTTTAGAAATTCCAAGCAACCCGTCACATAATTTAAAATGTTAGAATTCTAATTTAATCAGTGCATCCCAATTCGGGCCTGTTTATGAGAAATACTTATATTCAAAGCTTTATAAATAGCATTACTATTAAAGAACTTTTTAATTAAATTTTTTCCAAGTTCTTAATAATTTATAAGAAATTACGATCATCCGGTTTTCTCTCATTATTAAAAAAATATTTGCATCTCTATTTTAGACAATTATTTTTTTTTATTTCTAGTTCAAAAGAAACTAAATGTTAATAATTAAATATTTTTAGCCTATTTATATCAATTATTTGTCGAATGTCGTTGCAAAGCTATCAGTGAGTTATCCGATTCAATTAATAATGTAGGAAAAAAAAATTATAAGACGAAACAATCACATAATGTATGTAGTTATTTACGTCTTTACCATATTCATCAAAAAGAAAAAAAAAACACCATAGGAACTTGAAATTATGACACACGATATATATTAACCCCCTTAATCGTCGTGCCCGAACATCATGCTTGGTACGATGATTAAGGAATTCTTCGAATAATTGCGTCTTAAACTGGAATTAAATTATTAAAAATATACGATTTGATGCAAAAATTGCACATAATCCAATAATCTATAGAATCTGAATTGGATAAGTAAGACCACATTCCCGAAATGATTGAGTCGTCTAATTAGTTTATGGAAAAAGCAAGCTAACAGATGACTAAAGAACTTAGAAACACTAAAGAGATGACTGGAAAATAATGAATTTCCCTAAGCGTCATCTTGTGGGAATGATCCATTAATAGCGTTAGGAAGCGATTGAAACAAATAGTTTATCCAATCCGTAATTTCTAGTTTTTGGAAGTTAATTATTTTTAATAAACTATTTGTTATCTTTTAACAAAAATAGAAATTTATTTTTAAATACAAAAAAAAAAATGTTTGTATTATGGTTTAAAATACTTTTATACCTCTGTATAACCTGCTGATGTGAAACGTTACCGATCATAATATTACTAATTCCGAAATTTTAACTTTATATGTCTAGTATTGATGTTACGTGAGGCTTATTAGGGATCATTTATTAATTTGTTTTTACTATTTTTTTTATTTATTATTTATTTATTTTTCTCAGTTTCTTTGATAGATACAAATTTTGTAATTCATTAAAAACTCATCACTGATAGATGACGCCACATCAAGTTGTTGCACATCAAGAAGTTATTTAAAATCCACTGTAATTTCATTCATACAAGACTCCTATGATAATGCAAGAAGCTATGAATAAAATGATTATATTTTTTACGATATTTTCCTATACAGTATTCCGATAATTTAATGATTTGTGGGAATACAGGTATGGAAAGCTATGAAAAAAGGCTGAATTCATATACCAAGAGAGATTATGTCTGTTTAGTAGTGGATTCTTAAATTAAGTAGATTTTTACATTTATTTCACAAAGATCAAATGAACAATAGTTCATAAATAGTATTGATAAGAAACAAATGTAGCTCCTAAAATGGGTTCAGTAAAGTTAGATTAAAGTTCCATTTTAAAGCAACACTAGAGCTATTTTGAAACTGATCTCGTAATTCTGAGCCATGGTCAGATGACGAGGATGACACCTAAACTGGCAACCCCTCTCCAAACTTCCACAACACACCAGTGGAAGGACGTTTGGCTCCGACGGATTTAACGTGCATTAGACTAGCTTACAGGGCGGTTCTTTGATGGAATCGGGTCTCGAATATAAAATCTCCCGTTCTAAAAGCCGAGAGCTTCCTACTAAGCAACCGCGGCCGATACCTTTGAAGAGGGATTACTAACAAAGAGAAGTCTGAAACCGCTTTTATTAATTGCCAATGAATAAATGAGTCAAGAACTTTCACCTATTTCCTTTCAACTTCGATATAAAAAAAAATCAAGTATTTATTAAAATCTTCATGATAAAACAGATACCTGATCTTGATCTGCCCAACGACGCCCCGCCTATCAGAAAGTGGTGCAAGAGCTTGGAAATCACCAAGGGAGAGAACCATTTATTAACAGAAAGGCTTACCGCCCGTATTCTGACGATGATTGTAATAAAGAATATACATTATAGTTCATTTGACTAAATGAAATAATTAAAAAGTAAACAAACTAATTCTGGATTAAAGAGACTAAACTGAAAAATTATAAAGAAAGCAATATCACACATAAACATAAAAATAATATCACAGTATCCAAAGAACGGGAGATATAATACACTGCACGAAATATCAAACAACATACAAATACCTAAAACACCAAGTACAAGTCTAAACACTCAGTTCTGATTCCAAATAAGACTGATGTTGAAATTGTTTGAAATCTTTTGTATCCAAATTTGGCGGACAAAAAGGTTCAAATTCAATGAACGTCAAAAGTTGCGTTTCTGCCTTTCGGTATAAGTTTAATAATCTTATATCCTTAATATTTCTGACATATACACTAAGAAAAAAGTAATAAATTCACGTATATAAAAGAGACAGTTAAGAAATTCGATAACAATTTTACGAACATTAAGAAAAATTTCTGTTTTATATGTGACGTGTAGATTTTCATCTTCATTTATTCAACTAATTAATAAATTAAGAACCGATTACTGAACAAATTAAAACCGATTTCTTGGAGCATTATAATTTATGACTTTCCGTCATCAAATCAATCCTTAAAGATTTACAATATAATAATCACTCAAAGATTGAAAACAATCTGTCATTAAGCCTACTACTTCCGGAACAATAGGGATACATAAATAATTCTAATAAACAATAAAAAGGTTCTTTACTGTCAAAATTGTTTATCGATCACAATCTAATATTAGAAAATTAAAGACATAAACGAGTTTTATGAAACTCTTAGAACTTGACCCTCAAAGTAGTGTTTATGAGACATGATGTATTAATTCAAAGTGATTTGACGTTGAAATATGCAACGTTAATCCTTTCGATAAACGATCATGCAATGATTTATGAATGATTTGTTATTGTTATATAAGTCTTTGAAATGTAATTGATTATAGGATTAAAAATTAATCCTTATATGCTTTAGCAGAACTGTAAAGTCTCAATTCACGATTATATGTTTTGCATCCGATTAATTTAAGTTTACTTTAAGTTCTTTTGTTAATAAAGAAGTAATGTTTAATGATTGAAATAAAAATCAATTCTGTTAATAAATATTTAAATATAATGTTCTGAATGCAGTTGTTAAAGTATCACTTGTAAAAAGTTTCTACTATTAAATTAGTAAACATAAAACTAAAATTATTGCAAAAAAAAGTCAAAATTTTGCTTTTTAATAAAAAATAAAGATTTTTTTTAGAAATTTTTTAATCATGGAAATGAAATTTTTGCTTATAGCTAAACATTTGAGTCATTTCTTAATATTAATACCTATCCAATTCAATGTTTTTTTCATTTAAACATTTAAAGAGGTCCAAAGTTTAAATAGGCATTTTATCTGAAGTGTAGATTCTGAAATTCTTCTCGCTAATACCCTATCACTATTGAAATCTGATATCTCTATATGAACAATGAAAAAAAAATTGTAACTCCAAATAAATTCTAATTTATGTAAAGGAAAACAACAATTTAGAAATTTTTAATGATTAAAAGACTAATTTAGAAACATTTTAATGACAATTCTATGTTACCATTTAAGTATAAGCAAGTTACTTAGAAGTTAAACCTATTTACACACACACGTCAAATATATATGTGTATATGCATATATATACGCACATTATATTATATATATATAAGAAAACATCAAAAATAAGTATTATGAAATACCAAATTAAGACCTATTTCTAAAACAATCTTAATTAAAATTAAGATTGTTTTAGTGATAATTAAAGTGAAACAAGACTAAAAAAGCACCATTGTATTTAGAGAGCTCTAATGCAGCTACTACTAAAACACAGATGAATCTAACTTAATTAGTAATAAATACCAAGTTAATAAGAGTAAAAATAAAAACAAAATTAAACCAGAATGAAAAAGAAAATCCGGCTGGAAGACTTTCTCGAGGGTCAGCCTCAAGCAGGGATTTAAGAAAAAGGGATTTTTTCTGTAAGAGATCCGACTTTAGTCCAACAATATTGACCCCTCGTGATATGAAAATCCCCTGATATTAAGACCTAAGAGATACACCATTTTATACAGAAATAAAACTAAATTACAAAAGAAAAACAATCTCTAATTTAAGCGAAAAATACAATAACATAATATAAACTATGCAGAAACTCTGATAACCAATTATTGAAACAAAAAGGTAAGAATTCACCCGTAGCAGACTAAAAATTTTTCTGCAAAAAGTGTCATCGTGTTCTATCTTACTTTCCTCGTTTCATTTTGTTATTCAAGGTAATCGACTGGGTCTCAGCGGCATTTATTAAGTTAGTTAATATGTAACGGTAAGTCTCAATTTATTTTTGTATTTATTAAGATATCAATATTGTAGTAGTTTCTGGGAAATCCATTAGTAGTTAAATTTTTAATGACATTATTTGTTGCTTCAATATAGGAAATTTTGTAAAACAAACATTCAAATTTCAATATATATATTATATATAATGCACCATTATTCAATAATAAATGCATTTTATAAAATTAAAATATTTCTATTCAAAACAGCTTTTATAATTCTTTTCTCAATCGATTAATAACTTTTGCCACCCTATTAATGAGAAAAAGGATAATTTAAAAGTACTTGTTTTTGCGATGTAAATTAAAAATTAATCTCAAAAAGTCTTGGATGTAAAAATTTATATACGTAAAAAATTTATATATGCAAAATTATCATTATAAATTTAGATGTAAAAAGTTATGATAAATAAAAACGATTTTTGTTATTACACAAATGTACGATCAAACAGTTTTGTTAAAATATACTCAACATTTCATCAGCATATAAGAGTCAATCTTAAGGCATATAAGAGTCAGTAAGGCGTTATTAGCATTTTATTCAGCTAACATGCAACATATATAAATGTTCTTGTTCAGAAACAGTTGAACCATTGAAAAAGAAATTTTATTCAAAATACGTTGGATTTAAATTTCTGTTCAAAATTATGAATGGATTTGAGAAATATCAAGGTATTTTAATTTAGGCGCAGATAAATGTCATGCTAAAGACCTTTAAAATTTTAACTTATCTAATGAATCTGTTGGATTTCATTACAAATCTATTTAGCCTATCATTGGAAGTTCGTTCTATTTTTCACTAACCTTTTTCTTATATACGTGACGAATAAACATAGCAAAAGGAAGCCGTGTACTTTCAAACATTTCATTGTTGAACGACATTCATCCCCTCGACGTAATATTTAATTTTCACAGGTCATTGTTGTTACCTGCATCATTTGTCTCAACTTTAAGCAGGTTACCATTGATTATTCTTCATAACAAATACAAGAAAACCCCAAAATGTCAGGACCCATGTCAACAACATGCATTTGCCACCATTTTGTTGATGATTTGTTTAAATGCCCGGTTTTATGACTGCTGCATAATACCCATTGTTCCGTTCGCAATTTGAAGGGAAGTTTTCCCACACCATTAATAATCCTTGCTAAATGCCAACAGCTGTCAGCAGATGGGAACTACCTGTTGCTCTGGACTTGCTTTGCGGTAGGAAGTTGGGCTGATTTAGGTAATGAATTGAGCAATTTTCTGTCAAAGCTTCGCACGAAAACTGCAACTTAGCTTAATGCAACCGGAAATTTAAACGATTCTTGGTTGTATAGGGTGTTTCTTAAATAAAACAGGGAAATGTGTATTAGTTATGTTATTTAAGTGGAAGTTCTGCAAGAATGACTTAAGAAATGGAACATCTGAGATAGAAATAAAAGCCGTCATCTCAATTCAACCAAAAATACAGTACACTCCCGAGTATTCGGTTCGCGACTATCCGGCTTATGTACTATACACAATAGTTTTCTCTAAGTTTTGAAACGTTCTGCACAGTATATAAATTAACAGTACAGAACTTTCTATTTTAACTCGACACGTTACCGGTAACTGCTTCTATGATTCACCGGGTCGCGGCTGCGTTCACATTGAGATAATGGAGGGCTTAGTACTCAATAAGAAGTGAGAAAATACGTATTATAACAGTGAATTTTGGTATAAGAACTTTGTCCTCTGCTATTGGTGGTCGAAGAAATGAATTCATAGAACTCCGGCCTAGCCGGCCGATCTTTCCTCTATATTGGATCAGATACAAGGGAGTGTATTGTATTAAATTTGAACCTGCCTTCATTTCAGCTGTTTTCATCTACTTTCAATCATCCGATAAAAAATAATTTTCTTTTTTATATAAAGTCGTATTTGTGATAGTAATTCAAAATAGGAAAAGAAAATTCAACTCTAAATGTATCAAACATCATCGTGAGTTTTGGTTTATATTTATATAACCAAGTACAGATAACTGGCATTGTTTTCTAATCAGAGCTTATAATTTGGTTTAGTAGTTATATTAGTCCTGTTTTAAAGCAGCACTAGGAGTTTTCTTTGGGACGGACTTCGTAATTGTGAATCGCGGTCGGTTGACGAGGACGACACCGAAGCTGCTGTCACCCCCTCTCCAAACTTTTACACCACAACAATGGAAGGGCGTTTGGCCCCTGAAGTTTTGAAATGCACCAGACCTGTTTACATGGCGGTTTTTCTCGGTGGACTCAGGTCACGAATCTAAAATCTTCCGGTTCCGAAGCCGATACCCTACCACCAGGCAAGCTTCTAGAAGGCCCAAGCTTGCAGAAGAGAGGAAAAGAAGCAAAGTTATATAGATATCAGCGTCTAATTAATTTTATTTAAATCCATAAAGTATTCTTCAGATTTTACTCTTTGTTTTAAACCCTAGAATAGAATATTTTTAGTCATATTTTTAAACTTGTGCACCAAGTTCAATTAAAATCACTTCATGACTGCGCGTATCAACCAAATTGTGTACCTCAGAGATTTGCTACTATCCCTCCCAAATGAAGGTAAAATAAGATTAAGTTACTATTAAAGAATTTTTAGTTGAACTATGAGAAATGTACACCGAGTTTCATTAAAATTGCTCCAGCCGTTTTGAGTTCATGTCTCAAGAGCCCTTAAGAATGGTCATTATCCTAAGTACTTAATTAGTGAAGATTCATTAAGCACCGTAGGCTTAGTTTGACAGTTTGAAGCATGCCAATTCATGCTAATCAGTTTGTTAATTTATTTAAACTACTCAATCCTATCCCAGTCAAAAGAAGCTAGGTTAAAGTTGATTGAACAGCACATTTTTTATAGTCTGCTAATATTTAACTTGTGCTTTAGTTTTCATAAAAATTTCATAATGCACACATCCCTAATTATCTAAAGAACAGTTTTTTTTATAAAGGGACCTCTACATTTTTATTTCGGTAGATTAAAACATGCGAATCAAATTTCCCATTAATCTGTTGATTTAGGAATTTCAAATCCACATCGATCCAGCCTACTTTAGAGAATATAAAAGCAATAGAACACAGAGGCGGAAAAAGTGAAAAAAGTTTTTCACCATATTGAAACAAATCTAATTACAGATGAGTACAATTACTTAGAAGAAAAGTTGAATATAATAAATTTATTAATGGCCTAAAAACAGTTGAATCATTTGTTACATATATTTAAAAAAAAATCACTTTTCATTCACTGAAAAGAACGCGAGTTGAGATTGATCTAAACAATACTTTACTTGGTTAATGAGAAGAATATATTAAAAAAGCTACAACCTTTCGGAAGTGGTGCAGGAATATAACTACGTTGAATTTTAAGTATTAAAATAGCAATTCAAATTAACATTATCTGTAATTTTAGAGATTGTCAACAGCGATTAATGAATGCAAAGTTTTTACACATAAACCATTAACTTCAAGATTTCAAAAAGAACTGCATCCATTTATATATTTTTTAAATACTTCGAATTATTTAAAGAAACAAATCGGTTCGTCATGCATATTATCCCATTCTGGGACTAGTCAACAATTAATTATATTTCAGAAACTGTACTTCAGAATGAATAGCATAAAATTTTGTGCCTACAGGGAAATTAAGGAATTTATAATGGTGTTGGAAATATAGTTTGTGAAGAGGTTTCTTTAGTAAGACATTTTATGCATTGCTTCTAAAATAGACAAAACGTATCCTTTTCGTAGAAGTTGAAGTTAAATATCGAACTCCTTTCTAATATATTTTAACATATCGGATTCAATCTTATTTTGATTGTTGCTTTCTCAGAGGGCTTTATCTACATCAGAAGTTCCCAAACTTTTAAACAGCGATTTACTTCATATGGCGTATTTCTTATTTCTTTTTAGAAGCAAGGAACGCTCTTTTCAACAGAAGTAATTTATTCACAAAAACATTTTTGCTTCATAAAAATTTTGAAATCCTAATGAATCATTTCGAAATTAATATTTATGCGCACTGAAGCGATCGTTCATAGTAGAAAGGAGTTTCTGATTAGACTAAGGTCCCGCATGGAAACAAATTTAAGCGAAACCACTGACTAGAGTAATAACAGGCAACACAATATATGCGTGATGTCCAAAAAGCAAATTCTTTACTTAAGTCCTCCGCATTGACAACTGTTGTTTTTAATTTTTTTTTTGTATAAATTTTGTTGTTGTTACTTTTTTGCGCCTTAATGTACTTTTAGTCCTGTAGTCACCATGTAGCTCCAAGAAAATTTTAAACCCACATCACATTTTTGCAAATTGCGGAGATATATATATTCCAGATTCGTTACGAATCACGAAAGGATTGGGCTGTATAACTTGAGAACCCTTTATTTAGATTTTTTTAAATGACATATTAGTAACATTAAATGGAATAATTTTACGATTTCATATTCTTAGATATCTTCACGATTAGAAGAAATTCAAACCGATTGTAATTTTTATAATAACTTTTTTGCTTAAAAAAAGAGGAAAGTACTTTTTTCATCATAAAATATAACCATTTCTAGCTTCTAAATGACAGATTGAAGTATTTAAGAGTTTTTCTGTTATAAATAACCCAGTTTTTACTATTCTTTACATTGGCATTTCAACATTCATTTTCACTTATCTCTTCCGCTTTCAAATTTTATCTATTTAACATATTTATATCACAGATGTATATATATTCTATAGTATAAAATATTCTACTCAGCTATACATTTGCACTAAAGAGGAAAGATGACATATGTAGAGGAGTCAATTCCTTACATGTAAAACAAAATACAAGAGTTTTAAAATACTTTGTCATGCATGTTAGAGATAATTATCACTATCCTTTTCTTATAATTATATAGCTTAAAATCTTGCTACTAACATAATAATCATTAACCGCAATGAGAGATATTGATTTGATATTATTAAAGATGAAAATCAGATAATTCAAATGAAGATCATTAATATTTTCCTTCTACGTTACATTGAGTCAGAGATTCAATTAGTTTTAAAGATTGTAAATCAAATTTCATTAAAATTTATTTACCAGTTGCATTAATTTTATATATCTATACTCAGTTATCTGTGTTAAAAAAGCATACATTTGAATAAAGTATTGGCGAGAAAAAATATAATTTACTCTACTGAAAAAATAATGCAAAATAAAATATTTTAATACTCACGCTCTTGATGATAGCATTATATTGATGTTTAACAAGAATTATCCTTTCTTTCATTATTATGACCTAGTGATATAGATTCTAAATCATGAAAATTTGAATCAATTTTTTGCAGTACGCGAAAAAAAATCCACCCCAGAAATGATAATAGGATTCAGTTGGCTGCTATTTTTTTTTTTCCTTTGCACAAGAAGAAGCAAATGGTGGAGCCAAAGTGCTAACTATAAAAATGGCATTCGAAGCTAAAGTTGAAGTTAAGTTCTACTACCTTGTGCTGCTTGGAAACAAAAGGGGTTTGCCAATGATCCTCTGAACAAAAAGGAGAAGCTCAAACTTATTAAAAGTATTGAAGACTTTTTGGATTCGAAACTTAAAGGTGCATTCACATGAGGCCAGCTATGGCTTGCAAAAGTTGCTTTCTGTTGTTGTCCCGGTATTATCCTTAGATGAACAGTTAAGGTGCGTTCACATGAAGCCAACTATGGTGCGCGATAGTTGCCTTTCTGCTGTTGTCCCAGTATTGTCCTATTATAAATACAACTTGATAGGGACAATGGCAAATAGTTGTCTTGTCTTATTGGGGCAACCATTTGCCATTGTCCCATTGGAGTCACGTGATCTTCCTGAGGTAGGCGTGGCCTTTTAATACACCGTAATAGTTGATCACGGGTGAAAGCTGTTTTTCAAGCATTATTGTAATGAAATATTCATGGCTGACACATTAAATTAAAAATAAAAAATTATAATACGTGGAATATGTTGCTCTTCTCTTGCCTCGTCATGTGGCATGGTGGATAATGAAATATCATACTACTAATAAAGAACTAAATTGAAATTTTGGACGAAATGAAAAAAGCTTCATAATTTGTCTTGATATAAGAACTAACATTTGTCCTTAAATATTACTAAGCAGTATCTGCCATTCAATTGGATTTTGGAATCTTATCCTATCAAATATCAAAACAAAGAGATCAGATCCTATCAAAAAAAAAGGATTTTACCGAAAATTGCAATTTGTTGTTCTTTGAATAATATTCGAATCTGAAGCGATGCATTGCATTCTGAATTTTTACTTTCACTAATTCGATGCTAGATTACCATTAATTCCAGGGAAGAGATTAATAGCCCAAAAATTGTCACTATTGATTCAGTAAAAATGTTAAATTTATGCTAATGTTCAATATTTCGTAATTGTTGTTCGCCAAAGATATGCAAGGCATTCGCATCTTTATCCAGACCCTAAGTTACACACTGTTGGAGTGGGATAAAACTTTTTATTAATATCTGCGGGAAAGTTTCGGGGAAACTACTCTCGTTTGTTTTGAACGTTTGAAATTTGAAGTCGAATTTAATTTGCCCCATTGCCACAGAAACGTAGAATTTTTGATAGACTCGGGCTTCGAAGCTGGAATTCTTCGACCTTACCACAACTGGAAGCTGGAAGTCAATGCATTAATACTATGGCACCGCCATCTTACCGAAAATCTGGAAATTGACTTCATTTGCGTAATCAATCTTCAATTTGAAGTAGGTCCTAATCTTCATTAAGTTACATTTTGCATCTAATTACATGTTTTAAAATCATTCAACAGCTTTTTCCACGATCTTAATCAAAATCCTGAAAAAAAAATCGAGATAATGTCGAGGTGTTAAATGCTTCTGACATTTATTTTGCCTCCAAATTTGATTGAGAATTGTTAACCAAAAAAGACTACTACCACCCGCATATTTCAAATTCGAGATATCAAAAAACAGAGCTGAAAAATGAACGTTGAGGTTTTTTTTATTTCAAATATTAACAAGCTAAGGTACAGAAAAGAATATGCAACATGCAAATAATGGAAAGGTAGCATTAAAAAAAGAATTTTGTACAATGTGTGGGGTTGTTCTTTAGCTCTCTAAGTATCTGTACTATAAAGCTGCCTTTAAAAGTGACAAAATCTACCAATATTTATTCAAGAGGAAGTACTCTTATATCTAACCACCAATCTTTGTCAATACTGTGATATATGTTTACTGAAAAGTTAGATTAGATTGGAAAAAAAGAAAAAAAAATTGAATAAATAAAGGCTCTTCCTGTTATAGACAAAAAAATTCTGAAAGAAAACTAGCATGAAATAGAAGCAAATAATAATAATAAAAAAAAATCCTAGCTTTAAAAAATCTTTGCTTAGAAGTAGTTATATGGTTCCCAATTTTATTGTAACAAATAGTTAACCGATGAACTTAGTTTTTAGGTTGTAATAGTTTTGAAATTGGATACTGATTTAGAAGCAAATATTTTGTTTTGTTTGTATTAAGAAATACTATATATTCTTTTCTAAAGGTTATTGAAAGTATATAATAAAAATACATAATCTACTTAATAACAGATTTTTTTTCTCTATTGACAGAAAAATTTTGAGTTTTTTCCCCCTTGTCTTTTTTTTTAGATACCTTTGCTTAAGAAAGTCTTTTATTTTGTTCAGGTGCATATGATTAAGCACTTTTTCACGGATTTGGTCCAAAGTTGAGCATAAATCTGAAGTTTTTAAGTAGAGGTCATCTGTCATCTTGTTTGTTATACTTGGTAATTCAAAAGTCTGTGAATATTTAAAAATTCAATAATTCAAAGAATAATGTATGTAGAAAGGTAAAAATTGACATACGTGCTTGAAATGACATAAGATTTTATTGAAACCAAAAAAAAGTGCAAAAAATAAGGGAGGATGACAAGCGGTTACCTAAAGTGTTGTTGACCGACAAAGCCCATTTCGCACTCCGAGAGTCTGTCGACTCTCACAACTGCAGAATTTGGGCTACGGAAAATCCTGTAACTGTTTTGGAAATCCCGTTGATTGACGAGAAAGTCATGGTGTGGTGTGGATTTACCACATCTATGGGAACCCTTTCTTCTAAGAAATGTGTGGCTCTGTTTTTCAGAGCATGACGGGTGCGAGGCATACCGATATGTTACAGAATTACCTGGCAGATAAACACCTGCTGGAAGGTACGATTTTTATGCAGGAAGACGCGCCACCCAATATTGTTACACTTGTGAAAGATCTCTTGCACACATCATTTCTTGAGCATATTATGCTGAGTCGCCATTCCCACCATGCTTAGCCTCCCAGGTCTCCAGATCTGACTCCATGTGATTATTGGTTGTGGGGTTACCTGAAATCCTAAGTCTACCGTGATTCTACCGCATTAGAAATACTAAAAGACAACATCCGACGACAATTCATCACTACACTTGCAGATATGCTGTACAGTGCTTTTCACAGCATTGACTCTTGATTATAATTACTGTTGGTGAATGACGATTGACATTCTGAGCATTCGTATTAAAAAATATAATATGTGCTACAAATCAATTGTTATACTAATTATTGCTTTTGCTACCATATGAAACGCCATGTTGGTCATTTATTTATTTATTTTTATTTCAATAAAACCCCATGTCATCTCATGCATAAGTGTTCATTTTTACCACTCTACATACATCATTCTTGAAATTATTGAATTTTCAAATGTTAACATATTTTTTAATCACCCAGTATTTTAAAATTATCGTATTCATAAACACATAGAAACAAATAACATATTCTGATACCTATGGCTCAAAACTTGATGCTGATTTGCGAATTTTCTGCTCATACCATAGGGCGAATGTCTTTCATCTAGTTTATTGCATTTTGAATCTTTGTGTCCGAAAATCCATGGCCAGACAGCTTGAAGTTGCAAATGTTTGCACTAAAATTTGATGCAGATTTCCAATTTTGTGAAAAGAACTAACTATGGAAAAGTTTTAATGAATGAATTATTCATTGCAATGCTAATATATTTTTTTTTCTGCAAATGAAAAGAAATCTATGCTTATTACTTTGTTACGTTTTAATATTTCGTATAAAAAGAGAATTTTTTAATTGATCTAAAATTCAATTTCGAGATTTTGACAAATCTCCTTTATTTAGTTATCTCTGACCTCGAAAAGCACATTTTTGAAAAAAATTTCACAATCTATCCAAAAAAAAAGTAAGTTAACGGATTAGTATGTAGTATTTACCCTAAATTTAAATTTAAGTTTAAAAATTTCGACTGTTCAGAATTTAATAAAATCCTTGTTCCTCCTTGCATCCATTTTAAATCCGATATTTTGATATGTTATGATATGATAGTGTGTAGATTTCATGCATTAAGATGGAAGTTTATAGTAAAATATCACATAATTGCTAACTCCTTTTTTAAGGTTATCAATGTAAATTGTTATTCTTTAACTGGGTAGATGCCGAATTTTGGGAGAAAGTCGTTTTTCCAAATTGAAAGATTTCGCGGACAATGCGGCTGTACATTAAACAGATTTAGAAAAAATCAAAATTACAAAATCTGACTGTGCACGGTAAAGTGACACGTTGGACGACGAAAAGTCGTGTTTTTTGGTTCTTGAAGGTTGAACAGCTGTGGACATTACTGATCAAGTTTTCTCTTCAGCATTCAGAGAGTTTCTTTCTTTCTTTCTTCCTTTTTTTATTTTGTTTTTTCCCTTTCACTTAAAATTGGCATTCGCTTTCCAAACTTACATTCATTCGTCGTTTCTCTTTCACTATTTATTGGTTTAGGTTTGCTTTATTGTTTCTTAGTTACAAATACATTTGGTTAAGTAAGTATTCACTTTCTGCTGTTAGAAATTTCTCTCATCATGGGGTTTTTATTTTAATTTTGGCGCATTATAGTCAAATCTGACTCTTGCGTTATAAAATTCGAACTAATTAACTAATTAACATGAAGTTTCTCATAAAATAAGTGTTTCGCCCATTTCCTAAAATGGAGCTCAGATTTTTTCAATGAAAAATTTTGGAATTTACTTAGTAAGATATATATATATATATATATATATATATATTGCAGTACTTCTTGTTTTCGTGTTGACGTACTGTCTTTGATTTTTTTTTAATTTAGTATAAAAGCTTTTAACGTTCTTCTTTGAAAAAAATCCCCATGAAAATCAATAAATTTTCCAGTTTCAGTTTAAAAGCACTTGCTTTTAGTTAGAAGACATATTGCGAGTGAAAATGTAATGAGATAACATATAATAAAATTATTGATTTCTCTTACCTTTCTATGCTATAAAGACTTTTTCAATAACCCTTTCTGTATTCGAAACTTTCATAAAATTTCTTAAAAGGATAAAAATTTAATGCATTATAAAAAAAAAACTTAACGAAAATTTTGAGATAGCTTCAAATATTTTAGAGTCGAAAAAGAACTGCCAGCCATTACGAAGTGTCGGCACGTAATTCCTGGCAGCAGGAATAAATTTTTTACCTTTTTTCAATATTTTTAAAATTCCCACATCCCCGGTGGGTACATCTACTTGTCTATGATCAAAAAATGTTCCGCGGCTTCGTTTTCCACTCTCTGGAAATGCGAACATGTCAGAAATATCAAATCTAGAGATTTCTAGGCAGCTGCGCAAAAATCTCTGGGTCCTTGTTTATGGTGCTCATTTTTTGAGGTTTTAGGTAGATTTATCTTCATGCAGTGGAAAGAGTAAAGATTGCATTTAACTAATAAATTCTGCTAAAGAAGTTTGAGTTAAACTGAGTTTTTATTCATATGAATTATAACAAAATATTCTAAAATCAAATTATAAAGATAATTTGGAGGGAAAAATTATTCGATAATAATACAATTTAGTTTAGTTATAATAACGTCCCGTTTTAAAGGAATACTAGGCCTATTTGGAGACGGACCGAGCAATTTTCAGATGACGAGGACGACACCTGAGCTGGCACTCCTCTTTCCAAACTTCCACACCACGCCAACGAGAGAACGTTTAGTCCCGACAGATTTAGTGGGTAACAGACTCACTTACACAATGGTTCTTCGGTGGAATCGGGTCTCGAACCTGAAACTCTCCGGTTCCGAAGCTGAGTCCTTACCACGAGGCTGACGCGGCCCCTCATAATACAAATAAATCAAAAGTTGAAATCGCGCGTTATTTCTTTATTTGAAAATATCTGTAAACTTGGTATTATTTGTACTGATTTCTGAAGTGTTTTTGATATCTTTCTTTTCGATATTCGTTTAAAGTAATCACATAATATTGTTTTTCATTTTGTTATGAATCTTTAATATTACTTACTCCCCATCAATACTCAGCCTCATTACTGAAAAAAGCATATTAACAGATATTCTAAAAGGATGTCTAAAGAAAGTCAAATGAATGATTATTAACCTTGGCGATAAACTCTGCGACTATTTAGTGACAAAAATGAAAGTTCCAGAAAATACAGAGAAATACGGCGATATCTTTATTAGGAATCGGATTCAGAGATCATACTAAACTTTCTAAAACCTATCACAAAAACTATAAAAACGGAGGCGTATACACAATCATGAAATCTCTATTTAGTAGAAAATCATGAAATTTCTATTTTTAGCGAACAAGCAGAGTGATCTCTACAATTGTTTGCGTTGAAATATTTTCTATTTAGCAATTTTTGATCTTCTGGCTAGAGTTTTGATTTGCCCTTATGCAAGTTCAGTATTTTTTTATCTATTTTTTTCAATATTTTTAAAATTCCCAAATCCCCGGTGGGTACAACTATTTGCATATGATCAAAAAATGTTCCGCGGCTTCGTTTTTCACTCTCTGGAAAGGCGAACATGTTAAAAATATCAAATTTAGACATTTCTAGGCAGCTGCCAAAAATCTCTGGGTCCTTGTTTATGGTGCTCATTTTTCAGGCTGTAGAAAGATTCATCTTCATGCAATGGTAGGCGTAAAAATTATATTTAACAAATTTTAGTAAAGAAATTTCATTAGACTTTTTTAAAATCTATATGCATTGTAACAAAACATTATTAAATGAATTTCAAATTATAAAAGATAATTTAGTGGGTAATATCATTCGACAATAATACAATTTACTTTAGTTATGTTTATGTATCGTTTTAAAGCAGCAACAGAGCTATTTTGGTATAGAACTCGCAATTTTAAAGTGCGGTCAGATGAAGAAGACGACACCTGAGTTGACACTCCCCTCTCCTAGCTTCCACACCAAGCCAGCAGGAGGACGTTTGCCCCAATGGATTTAGCGGGCAGCAGACCAACTTACAAGGCGGCTCTTCGGTGGAATCGGGTTTTGAACTGAAGCCCTTCAGTTCTTCTTCATTTGAAAATAGTTGTCAAGTTGATGTTATTTGTACTGATTTCCGTAGTGTTTTTGATGCATATCATTTCGATACTCTTTTAAAGAAATCACATAATATTGTTTTCCTTATTGTTATAAATATTTGATATTAGTCCTCTGCAATGTTAATATAATTACTGAATAGACAAATTTATAAATGTTCTTATTGTATTTGAATTGAAGTTAGATCAATGTTTACAACTTGGGTGATAAGCTCTGTGACTATTTCGTGACAGAAATGTAGGTTCTAGGAAATACAAGAAATACTGCAATAGCTTTAAGAGGAATCATATCCAGAGATCATACTAAAAATTCTATAATCTGCCACGGGGACTATAAAAACGGAGGCTTTCACACGAACATGAAATCTTTATTTAGTGAGTATAACGAGTATAGTAGAGTGAACTCTTCTAATTGTTTAGATTGAGATATTTTCAGTTTAGCGATTTACTGCCTTTTTGTAAGAGTGTACAAGTTTTGATCTCTGTACACGTTTCGACTTTTTTTAATTTGCTACAAGTGCTTCAATTTATTCATGGTCGTCGTTTATCATTATCCACTTGTTACACTAAATTTACCATAAACAATCCAGATGGTTTCCGTAACTGTATTAATTTTATTAATTTGTTCCTTTCTTTTTGTTTACTTTTCTTTTTATATACTTTTAATAATGCTTCTGCTAAAATTGCAAATAATGCAGGTGTACAAAGGGAATCCAACATCGAGCCTTTTCTACTCATTTTATTTATCAATAATTTATTTGTATTTTACAATTTTCAGTTTTCAGTGTTTAGCTGATGATCCAAAATTGTTTGCGCTTTTAAGAATTTACATATCAAAGATATCAAGATAATTCTTATCTCTGATACAGTGACGACGTATTATTTCTGAATATTGACAAATGCAATGTTATTTTTGTGATCCTAATCTTTACTTTACTTTTATCAAAACAGTAGTTACATTTTAGTTCACTAGCTCTTTATCTAGGTGTAATTTTAATGCAAAACTTAATTTATTACAACGTGTTATCTATTCGTAAATGTATATTCAAAATATTAGATTGGATGTTCAAATCACGTCCGGGTCACCAATGTGGTAGATGGTTATGAGTGAGGATAGAACCTATGACCTTGTGGTTCGCAGCCCAGTAACATGACCACAATACAAAAGCAATTGCTCGTGTAGCGTAGCTGTTAACTGGCTTATAAACTTTCACCACAATTTCACTGTTTTTATTTTAATCATGGTATTTTTTTCAAATATGCTTGAAGGAGATGCTGAATTACTAAAGCATACAAGTTACGGTTTTCAATGTTCTGGAATGATATTTGGAATCTCAAGTATGAAAGCAATTGTAGAATTCTAAAAGAAGAACATAATAAATTCTTGTTCTACTAGTTTTATAGGACTGATTTTTTTTCTGTAAATATATGATCTGTTTATCTGCATGATTGGTTGAAGAACTGGTTTGAAATCCTTTAGAAATATTAATTATATGCTATTTCTCTGGGTATATCTATCACTTGTCTGCGTCAAAATTATGATATTTTTAATTTAACATTCATTAAAAATAGTAATTGCTATGCTATTTTTCACGACAAATCCTTTATTTATTGGAGTAAAAATAAAACATTCAATATTTGAAATCCATTGAAGATAGTAATTGCTATGCTATTTTTAATACAATTTTTAATAGCACGATTGAAGTTTTTAAATTCGAAACTTTTTTTTTTCATATACAGACCAAACGTTTAAGAGACAGAAGACTGTTTGAGAATGTTTTTATTATATTTAATTACACAAATTTATTAAAGCTATGTAAGTTTTCAAGATTAAATATCTTCCGATTTCAAATTCATAACTTATTTCTGTGTTCTTTTATTTGATGCTTGAATTAGTCTTCGAAATATAATTATTTTCATTTTTCCATTTCGTAATAGACATTTTTTGTGTATTTTCTTTTATTTACATGTGTTTTATATATAATCGTTTGCGCTTCTTTTTATTGATGCTGGACTATCAGTAGATCTTTTCTGTAGTGCGAATTCTCAAACAAACGATGAGACAAATCAATGGGAGGTGCATTCTAAAACATTCTCGGATGCTCTCTAATGAAAGCATTGTCTCTCTCATGCCTCATAAAATTTTGAATCTCAGCTAATCCTGCAATTTTCTAAAATTAATCTTTCGTTATATAAAATCTATAGTAAATGAATTGCAGATGATTCTGTTTTGTCCGTAAATTATACACTTAAGTACAAATTTGAGTTAGGAACTCAAAATCCATAAAAAATATTTAGTTATCCACAGCATCAGCTACTCTTAAGAATTTCCCGCATATGAGGATGAGAAGTTGCAAATTTTGTGGTTGTACCCTGATGGGAATAGTAATGTTATAGGATACAGTCATCGTCACTCCAATGACAAGACGAACCTCTTACGGCAGAGGTATCGTGGTCTATAATTGTCCATAATACTCTCCGCGTTACAATCCCTCCAGCACCATTCTTTTTGCTTGCCAACGGATTGTAAAATCCTCCGCGTCTTTGTGCATGCATTTGGATGGGTTTAATTCATCAAAATAGGGGTGAAAGGAAAGATAAAAGGAAGAGATATTTACATTTAACAATAAAATAAATTTTGGAAATATGCACATCCTTCCGCACCTCACCCCTTAGTGAGATAGAATCGTCGAACAGTAGTCGTCTCGGGATACTGAAAAGAACAGTAGTCTCCATTGGTTTGGTATCTTACATATTGGTCATGCAGATTATACAGCATGCTTTGTCAAGTGAGAATAATTGCCACTTAATAATTACATCCAAAGATTCAATGAAAATTTATCCAATATTTTAATTTTTAAATTGAAATAATTAATCTTTTTATATTTGAAAGTCGATCAGTCTTATTTTCAGTCCATCTTAACTTTCATTAATACAAAATGAATAAATTATTTAATTGAAATAAAAATTCAAGAAACCTTAAGCTTATTTACGATTCATCCAAAATTTTCAATTTTATTTAATACTTGTCTTTTAATGACTTTCTTTAACGCGAAGTTATAAATATTAAAGCAGTGGTTAGAAAAGTACTAAGAACGTCACATAATAAGATGTGTGACATAAATCATTAACAACTGAAATTACTCTTAATGGGGTGATAAAATTTGATGCATCTTTGCAAAATTACTCCCAGAATGAAAACGTGCTGAGCCTTTTTCAGAAAGGAATGGTGAAGCTTTCAGACAAAAATTTACGATCGTGTGGGTTTTAGACATCCTTTTAGAATTTCAAAAGAGACTTTTACGGCAAAACACGTTTTTAATAACCTCTGCTTATATGAAATTCATGAGCCAAAGATCTCAATAATAATCTGTATGTTTTTCAGTAATATGTATTTCTACCAAGAATTTCTTGTAAAAAGGATATTCGAATTTCATTTCAAAATACTATTTTTGTCGTTGTAAAACCTTTTATTTTATTTTATTTTTTTAAGAAATTTCGCTTGTATCGCCTTAAGGATTGCTTTTGGGCTTTTTTAAAAAAAATAAACATATCAAAATTCTGAAGCAGAATTTTCAATTATTCCTTTTACGAAAAGGTTTTAGTTTTAGTTATGTAAGTATATTGTCCCACGGGGTGGGGGTGGGGGGCATCTTGTAATTGAGGTTGAAGAGCTTCCGTCACCCTTGTGGGTACACGAAAAAGTGGGAGATCTGGCTCCTCCCATCGATGACGAGACATATTTCCTTAGGGAAGGGTTATTCCATGGCCGGTGATGGCCCTTAGGACTCAACCACAGTTCTCGTCAGTATTGCTGTTGCAGCAATCCGGTCATTCAAGTTTTTTCTTGTACCTTCCGGAGGGTCGGAGTAATCAGTTTGTGATTGCAACTATGTAAATATATTATTAAAAGATAATGCAATGCTAGAAAAACAATGTTTTGATTTATATGCTGTATGAAGTTTTCAATGACAAGTTTTCTTAAAGTATTAACCGCACGAAGCTAGACACGAATTTCATGTTATTTAATTAAACCCTGCACTGTACAATTTGTTTAGTGCATTTTCTAATTTTATTTCTGTAAGAGTACTATTAAACTATAATGCAATGCATGAAAAACAATATTTCAATTTATATTCAGTATGAAGTGTTCAATGGCATATTTTCTTAATATAGCCACATAAATCTAGACACGAATTGTATATTATACTGCATTCAACTTTATTGTTGAATAATTTGTATTTCATTAAACCCAGCACTATACAATTTGCCTGGTACATATTTCCGGTTTTTTTTTTTTTTTTCTTTTTTCTTTTTTCAATTTTATTCGTCCAGATATGGTGAGAGGTAAATCCACAGAGGCGAAATATCCTTCCATTGGAGAAGGAGTGTTGATTCTAATGTCGCTCCTATCAGATGATTAAGGCTCAAATCGATGAAGCTCGTCCCAAAATACTTATAGTATTGCTTAGAAATGGGATGCAAACTAAATCTATTTCATTCTTTGGAGACGGCTTAATGTTCTACTGTAAAAAAAATGGCTTATTTCTGTGTATTTGATTCAACCTTTTCAGGATTTTAAAGTAAAATAGGTCGATAATTTTGGTATTTACTAAAATTCACCTCTTAAAATTGTTGTAATTTTTTAATTATCAAATGACACCGCAGGAAAAAAAATCGTTCAATTTGCTGACGAATATGATCCAAAATTTAATATATATCTGCGATTCTGCAAAAAAAAAAAAAAAAAAAAAAAAAAACCCCTAAATCCGAATTTCACTCAGCTTGTATATTCCATTTATTTATTTTTAATTTTCATGTTCTTACGCACATGGGAGATTAGAAAACGTGGGATATTGTGTGCAAAAATCTTACACCAAATTTAATCGTTTAGTTTGATAGTTAATTTTAATCAACCGATAAACAGTTACAATTCTAAAAAAAAAGTTATTTTTGGACATAGAGCCGTCTAAAATACAGAATTTTGTCAAAATTTCGAGGTCGAACGACAAACACACACAATTCTAAATAATCTATATTATTATTGGACGCAGAGCCGTCTAAAATAAAGAATTTTGTCAAAATTTCGAGGTCGAACGGCAAACACACACAATTCTAAATAATCTATATTATTATTGGGCTCAGAGCCGTCTAAAATAAAGAATTTTGTCAAAATCTCGAAGTCGAATTTGCCTAGGATTACTATATTTTCGCACTGCATATTTTGAAACTCACAAGGTAATAATAATTTATTTCTACAAAGTATTGAAAGAAGAGCAACTAAAAATGAATTCAAAAGAACCATCGCTGCCCCTACTGACCCCGTAAAACAACATAAATATAATTAATCCTTGTATGTTCTATCAAAGCAACTACATTAATATTATGTAGAGAAAAGCTTTTGCTTTTAAATACTTTGCCAAAGTCCAGCTTATCTCCCTCTTTACGTAGGTGTCCATCCTACCGAACAGATCAAAACGAAGAGATGCGATTGGTTAAGTCACAGCGGGAGAGGATGGGAGGAGGAGGAAGATTCAACGAACGGAAAACCACCTGTTTCCATCACTAGCCGCTAGATGGCACTAACTCGCCTCGGGCCGAAATCGTAACCGTCAAATGGCGTTCAGATGCACGGCCAGAGTTGATATCGGTACGTTGTCTGTGCGAGTGGTTCTTCCGACGAACGAAGGGATTTTAAAGTGTTTTATGAGCGATTTCATCTGACAAAAAAAATTTAGACTTATTAATTTATTCGTGATGAATCTGGCCGTATTTCTATGGATATTGCAAGCGATTTGGATTAAAGGTAGGATCAAAATTTTTAAATCTACGGGTATAGAAAAATTTATACGTTCATTTTTTTTTTCCTTCTGCACATCGAAAGTTTTTGTTTTCGATTTTTTTTCCTTGCGGCGGTTTGTGTTTATTTGGTTTATTTTTATTTTATTTTTCTATACAGCCGGTTTCCCAGGCCGTTGCCAATTCATTCAAGCAAATTTAGTGGATGATACGAACGTTGGGAGTTAGTTATATGCGGAGTGTTTGAATAATAAATGAAACTTGGTCACTTTTATTTTGGTCGTACATATAATTGCAACAGGAAGTAAAATAGCTGGTCTTTCAAAAATTAATCGAAGAGAAATAGAAAGGCTGCTTATCGCCCTGAAAAGTGTTTTATTTCTTTGAGATATTATAAATGAAAATATAAATAAAATATTATTGAGAAATACATTAATTTAAGGGGGCGATTACATTTAAGAGCGTTAGAAATTATTTTAGCATAAAGAATATATTAATGGATTAGATATTCTTTTAGCACTGTGAATATCCATTTTCAATAAAATAGAGGAAAAAAAAGATGAATTGGCTTTTTTTGTAGAAAAATAATTCTTGTTTACTTTCATACTCTACGGATTTCCGACAAATGCAAACGGTTCCACTCTATTTGGTAGAAGATTTAGGTAAACATTTGATTTGCATAGCATGTTTATAAGAATCATAGTATTTTGAATTAATTCATTATAAAATATTTATACTTGAATTTCTAAATACTTTTCTTTACTGTGGAAGATATTTTTATGGTTTGCTAAGAATTTATTTTGTTTTTCAATCTACGTATTTTGTTCGTAAAAACTAAAGAAAATACATTTTAATGAAATACGATCATTTAATTAAAACGATTTTTTTAAAAATATTTTTGCTACCATAAATATTTCTATTTTATTTATTTGCATATTTTAAATATTTATTGCTTCAGACGATTAGTTAAGATTTTCATCTTTTTTTTTTCAATAATATAACTGTTTATTCATCTTATAAAATGGAGTTTTTAGCATAAGGGATGAATTTGAATTAATATTCGTATTAAAAAACATACTGTAATATAAAGCAACCTTATGCACTAAGTTTTCTTTAAGCTAATATAGAATTATTTAGCTTCATAAAGCTCCGCTAGATCGAGTGTTAGAATTTTATTTGTTATAGCTTAGTATTAGATGCTATATCTGGTATTGCAAAGCTAATTATTGTTTTTAATTAAATATTTTGTGAATTTTTGTCTTTTCTCGGTTTTGAACTAATGTATCTACTAAAAGCTTATCGTTTGCATTTAAATCCCATAAGCTATCGAAATGAAATAATGCTTAGTTTTTTAGAACAAAATGATATATTTATATTATCTGAATAAAATTTCTTTTTTTCCTTGTCCGTTTTCCGAAACTACTTTTTTTAAATATTCAGATTCAAAAATCTTTGAAATTTAATGTATTGCGTTACATCTGACATAATTCGCACGTTTGCCACAAACTTTGCCTTCCTTGAAATTCATTAGATGGAAAAATGGATTGTAAGATTTCGCAATATAATCTGCTTAAAACGGTGCGTAACTATGCTCTCCTTAGAGCTTTGTGAATTTCCTTGCATCCATAAGCACTGTCATCGAGTTACGCTTAAGATGGAAAGTTTTGGAATTATGGAAGTATTTCCATCTGACATTGAATGCGCTCCCATGACTTCATTTCTTTGATCCTGTGTACCACATTGTTGAGATCTTAAAATTTGACAATGACTTTTAGAACAAATATTTTGAAAGTTTATGAGATATACATTGGGCAAAATTTTCCTGTGCATTTTATGAAAGATGGTTTGATAACCGTTCGCTAGGTGGTTGATGACTTCTTTAAACTTGATAATTATTTTTATAATTATAAGTAAAGACTCATTTTATTCTTTGGAATTATTGAATTTTGCAATTCTATTTTTATAAAATTGTTTTAGAATTCTAGTAATTAAATTGACTTATTAGAACTGATTGTCGAAAAATATTATATTTGTGATAAAAAAAAAATACCTCGCAGTATTAAATATTTCAGACATGATATATGTTCAATAAACAATTGTTTTAATATCAATTAACTTTGTTTTAGAGAAATTAACAAGAATCCAGTCTCTTAGAATGACTATATTTTAATACTGACATTTTATAAAGACTGCTTTTGTCGAAAAACATTTTATGCAGTGGCGTAGTGGTAAAAATGACAAAGATAAAATAAAAATATATCGGGTGCCTGCCTTAGCTGGTCGAGGGGTAGGGGTGTTATGGACACAAAGTTTTGGGTTTTAATGCTGCTTTTTGAAGCGATGTAAAGTGGCTATTAAACTACCATCGTACAGTAACTTCCATTTATGTGTGCAAAATTACTAAATGAAAATGGCTAAAATTACCTTTCCAGCAAAATGTACCGTCTCTGTGCCATTTAGTCTTAAGTATAAACTTGTGCAACCTAATTCGCTTTGCCTTTGCTGTCCTTACCTCTGTAAAATGTCTGCTCCCATGGCCTTGACTTGCTTTGCCAGTGGTTGTATTTGGGGACCTATGGTTAGATAGAATCAGGCCATCCGTGCGTTCCGGGGCTACTACCGCAATGAAAACACATCCTATTTTATTACAAAATTTTATTATTTTCACAAGAGCCCCGGGCGCTCCCATGGACAGTATACTATGGTATAACTACTCTCCGGCCTTTTATGTCCGAGTATTTACAAGCATTTTGCTGGAAGGGTTGGGATACCCTTTCTTAGGTAATAGACCTTTGAGTCCCCTAAATGAAGAGCATGGCCACAACCACCGATATACACAGATAGGGTGAAATTCTTCCCTAGGTCCCCCAATTCACACCCACTCGTGTAACCTCTCGGGGCAACATCATGACTTTCTGTGTAAAGTGTTCTGGCCATGTCTAACGGTGGTTGTGGCATGGCTCGTTTATCGTTGACACACTTCTAGGAGCACGATTAAATAAAAAGTTCGTCTCCCAGTTAAATAATAAAATAAAAAAAATGTGTAACCCCTGATTTACATTCGCATCTTCAATATTTTCTTGTTTTTAGTATTTTTTTTCGGACTCTGAGATTTACTATGTTTGTTCACAATAGATGCAAGTATTTTCTAGTTGTTTACCTTCCCCTCTCCCAATTTACACCAATATTTCCTGATTCTTGAAAATTCTAAAAAGCGGATAATATTACAGCTCGTTTTGATTCAATCTGTTTTTTAGAATTTACTTCTTTTACTTGTTTATTAGTATCTTCTGGCTATAAGTAGATTCACTGGGAATAATTGCTGTGCTTAATTCCAATTAAGTGTTAATTATATCTTTATTTCCATGATTCCATTAAGAAATAATTTTTTAAGCGAGAAATTGTTATAAGCATTGTAATTTCTTGTCTGTTCTGTATATTGTGTGCATGAACCTTCCTGTTTGAATCGAGTTTCATGATGTCATATTGTCATTAAAAAGATGGAACTTGTGGCCAGGTATCGAATCTTTAAATTGTAAGTTGTAAGTTCACTTTCTGACTTTTACAATAAAAAATGTTTATGATAAACAAAGTCTTTATTCCATTATTTAAGGCAGTTGAAAGAAACTATTAAATATTTGATAAAAAAAAAAAGGAAAGAAAAGAAAATGGTTTACATTTTATGGCTACGATGAAATCATTAACAATTTTGGACAAAATATTTATTTAAAAAATTCGTAATAGTGAAAAATTACTTAACGAGTACAATTCGCTCCTTAATATTACTCGTAATGCAAAACACTCATTAATCAAAGGAAGTTTTTTTTTTGTAGGAATATATGTAAATTTGGACAAAGCATTCCATTCCGAAAAGAAAAACTCGAGCAAATTTTTAATAATTTAATTTATTGTTTATTAGAAAGTTGTTTAATTCGTACGCTTGTTTTTGGTTAAGCTTCAAAATTTGGTGAAATTAAACACAGCATTATCGTTAAATGAATGTGGCGCGAACAGCTACTTTCTTATGTGAGGTAGATGCCTTTCAATATGATACAACAATTTCTCATTCTTTCAGTATCTCCCTTATTTCACTGGAAGATTGTTGAATCCGTTATTTTCTCCTTTTCTTATCAGATTTCCAGCCCAGTTTTTACTGTGATTACGTAGATTACATAATGCAATTCCAATAATTCTTCGCTGCTGGTCTTCATCAGTTCACCGATAAAGTTCTATTCACTACTGGTCCTATAATTTTGGCCGTAGACACAATCTCATTGATTAAGGTCTGGGGGCACTTAATTTAACCCCGCGGAGTCGCATTCGACAACGCTTCTGGCCAAAACTTACGTTCATATACCTCTGAGTACAATAATTTTCTGAATTTTAAAGCAGTGTGAAAATTTTTATATAATTTTATTTTCGGAGGTTAGAGCGTGAAAAGGCCAAAATATCGTCTAATGTTTAATTAAAATTTTGAAAGTATTGCCCCAAGACTCACAATTTTTTCCATCAAAATTATCCGCCAAATTTGGCATCCCTTGGTCAAACGTCTCTGCTCGAGAGTGCCAATACACACACTTTTACTAGTAGACAGAGACAAATTATTTTAAAAACTTTTGTGCATCAAGAACAAGTCATTCTAAGTAATAAAAACCTGATTTTATTTTTAAATAAAACCAGTAACTATATCATTTTTAATATGAAAAAAAATTATCTGAAACTTAACTAAATCTTATCTTAAAAACTTCCTAAGTACATAATATTTCGATATTATGTACTTTATACGGATGTTAAGAACATAAGTTATTAGAACTACGTTTTAGATAGTTAGAAAGCAACGTCACTGATTTATTTAAATGGTTGGAGCAATTGCGAGTATGACAGCTGTATATTTAAATCGATTGGATAATTATACTTTGAATGGGGTAATGGCATTTCAAGTAGTTAAACACTTACAGTTCGCGAAGGAAGTTCATCCTGCGATTCATAATATTAATCTATGTAATGTTTGCTCTATGGACATTCTATCAATTTTACAGATCTATTTGGATAAATGCCTTAAACAAGGGTTGATTTTACTAGTGGCCTTCCGTTGTCTAGTTTCGTAAAAGCTAATTTAAGCGACGCGACGTCTTTTCCCATTAAAATCTGTGCTACTTCCTTGATACATTCGCAAGTGCAGTTTGTTTTATCATGGCTTTTGTTATCTTCATTACTCTAGACTTCAATGTCTCGGCGATTGAGTGACGTATTTCTTATCAATTTTCTTGGATCAGACGAAGGAGGATGTTGAGTAGTTTCATTCTGTGTGACCGGAACTAAAAAACCGGCGAGGAATGATGCACACTTTGAAGTGATTGATTGTGAATAATCCAAAATCATGTGAAAACCTGCTGCTGCAAAAGAACACGTTCTTTATTGTACATTAAATTTGTGGAAGTGAAATAGACTGTGACAGTTGAGTTCCTTCTTAGAGGCTGTTTTATTCAGTAAATTTTGAAAATACTCCTTTCAGTATTTCAGAGTTTCAATGCGGCCTGACACTATGCTTGTATGCTTCTTTGCATTGAGGCGATATTACGTATTTCATCAGTTAGTGAAATTTGATTTCATATAATAGATTTATTAGAAGCTGTTATCATTGACAAACAATTTAACGAACAACCCAATTTTTGATTCTGATGAGAAAGTAATTTATAACTGATAATTTTTTTCCAAAAATGACCATTTTTTGAAGGTCATCGTCATTACCTTAGAGGAATCGGTTCTTGATGGTCTTTATGGTTATCTTAATCAGTTTGTTAAAAATGATAATGTTAATTTCGGTATAACGTAAATTTACTATACCCTAAATCATAGAAATCTTGATAAAGCTTGCTGTTTTGGAACCTTTTCAATGCTTTTACACATATTCTACATTTTAACGTGTTAAACATCATGGTGACTGGTGACTAATACGGATCTTTTACCTCATTCAGCCAGTGGTGATTGACTGACTTTGTACTTCTCGTTCAGACCACATCAGTTACAGTTGATTAACAGTATAATTTTTGTTTAGGCAGCATTAGTCACAGCTGACGGATGATAGGCATTTAAAAAAATTACTTACTCTTTATAAGTTTTATTCTGGCAATCACAAAATAATATATCGAAATGCATGCAATCTTATCGCAATTTTACATAAATTTCTTGTTGTTGGCATATTTAAAAAAAAAAAAAGTCGAATATCGCGCACAAGACGGAGAAGACGCCAAAATAGACTCGGCGCTTAACATGTTAATAGACGAGTGCAAAAACTTCAGAATGCAAAAGGATCACATTTATGTCAATTATATATTTATTAATGTGTGCGGAATCGTACCCAAAAATGCATCCATTTAAATCATTCCAGACGTTATTGCGAATTATTTTATTTGCTTAAAATGGCATTTGAATGTAGTCAATTCATATAGACGTTACATGTGATCCGCCAATTTGATTTTGGAATCTATTGCGCCTCTTGTTGGAGAAAAATGGGTGTAATGCTATTAATCGGAGTGAAACAACATGATGTGCCCAGATACAAACACTTCTCTTCAAATTTGTAAATAACGTTATCTGTTGCTGATATCGATGGTAACTTCACGTGAAAAGATTTCATTTATACAATTACAGTTTAATACACTTCAACAAATATACGAAACTATAATTTGCACATGTCTTTAATTTCAGCTTGTGACGATTGGGCAATGGTGATATGTACAAGAAAGAAAATTCTTTGTCTGTTTGTCTGCTTTCATTTTTAACAATTTCATTAGGTTTTAAACGACATTTACATAGCGTAGCATCAAAAAACATGAACAGATTTGTAGCAAAGCCCCAAAAACATTCAAACTCGTATCGTAGCCCCAAAAAGTATGAACTAACTCGTAGCATAGCGTCAAAATCACTGCAACTTGTATCGTAGCGCCAAAAAGCACGAACTAATTCGTAGCGTAGCAAGTATCATGAACTTTACGTATCTTATACGCGGATTGTTCTAAAGAGGTAGTATAGTAGATCATGGGGCCGTAAATACAAAGACCGACATTATTGTGTTTCCTATTATAAAAAATAAAATAAAATAAAAAAACTTTGCTAGCGTTTGAATCCCCAGCGTTCAAAGAAAAGGAATAAGATTTTTGATGCGATACTTTAAGGGATGCACTGAAGAAAGAGGGGAAATATAAAAATTCAGCTGCTACATTTACTGTTAGTGGCAAAATTTCAAAGATTTCAAATGAAATAAAATTTTCACATTAAATAACATTAAATGACGTTGGGGCGCTACCTGTTATATCAGAAACGGCTACTTTAGGCAGAGACTAAGAAAAAGGCGATAACAATAAAGTCAAAAAAGCAATACAAGAACAAAAAATTATTCAAAGTTTCGTCACGTGTAAATCGAGCTTCTTATATGAGCCCTTCCCCCTTCATGTATAATCATTCTATAATTCACTATCGAAGGATTCTCATGTAGCGACCCCATGTTTAATTTTAAAATTTATTCTTGTGTGCCTGACCTGCTTTTAGTATTTTAGAAACTCCTTAATACAAAAGTCGAAAAATAAAAAAGGCGAGGAAAGTCAAACTTAGGTGTGCAAGGAACCCAGAAAAATAAGTTTTTTTTAAATAAAATTCTGACCATATCTTTTTTTCTACAAATTTGTTCAATTTGTCTTTTCCTCTGTTTAATATGGATTCCAATTGCTTACTTATTATTTACTTCTAAAATATAGATCTATATCAAATTCGGAAATCAACTTTTCCATATCAACTTTTGCTTGCACGTAAGCGCGATATTCAATAACGCAATGACTTAAACTAATGAAATTTGATATTGTGATTTTATGATTACAATTGTCGCTCTATGAAAATGTTAGTTTCACTCAGTTGAAAAAAAATTAGGCTTACATAATACATATTAGTTTTTGTGATATACAATTATTAAACGCAATCCATAAAGTAATCGCAGAAAAAAAAATCATATACTTATAGGCTCTGCTGTATCTATTATTCGCCAGTGGCGTGCAACTAATACACAAGTACCGATTTTCATTACTATACCACGAAATATACAACCTTCATGTACGATATTTATAAAAATAAAGATATGAACACTCATGGCGTCCACGTTCTTGTCCGAAATCCACAATTTTGTGTGAGGGTATAAGGATAACAATTTTTAATAATGTACAAGAAAATATTTCGGAGCGTTTATTCCTGTTGATTTAAAGAATAAATTCTAACAATTACTAAGATTAATTTGGGACAAATAATGTAGTGGCATCTAATACCTACGATATTCTAGACTTTTTTTAAAAATAAAATATCTATACACATAAGAACAATGAGACTTTTTAATCGTAATTGTATAACATATTGCCGAATCTTTAGCAGATCTTGGCATTGGAGGTGGCAAAAAAAAAAACTGCTTTTGACTCTTTCGTTTGAAAATACTTTTCCTTTCTACATCGCAATTTGGCAACAGTAATTCATCGTCTGCTTACCCTTTTTTTTTTTTTTTGTCTCTAAACATTCCATAAATGACCTTTGGTTTTACAGGTAGCCGTCTGAGCGTGCAGACTGTCCATCGTTTTTTACTTGTTTCTTTCTTTTTTCCCCCCTCCTAAAGTTTTTTTACGTGATTTTAATTATCTATACATGCTTAGTTATGTGAGGTCAAATAGTCTTCTAGTTCTATGGTAATTTTTTATAAATTGTTCGTGATTGTTGTGATGGTAATTATGTTGCTCAGTTTTACCATTAAGCCTTTAAAAATGCAATTAGTGTCTCACGCTGCTACCAACATGGCGGAATTTCACGCCATACGAAATTTCGACTAAAAATTATATCGTCGAAAAAAAAGAAGTTATACGTGTGAATGTTTTTACGGTTTAATTACGTTGTATAGAATCTTGAAAACACGAAATCAGGGAATTAAGATTTTAAGATACATATATTATTTAAAAATAAGTAATTGTTTTTATCCTTATTATGGATTAACGCAAGCATGAAAAGTTATTCTTCTTATAGTTTACGAAACATATATAAAATATTTTAATCATCAAAATATTTGATTTCAAGAAAGTAATACATGTCTTCAATTTTGATGTGAGCATTTATCAAATATAATAATTTTAACTATATTTTTAGTGAGTTATGTTTACTTGGACTTTGTGAAGCACAAACATGAGTTCAAAAATGTGATTCAAATCATCATTTCAAAACGTTTTGGAGATTCAAATTAAACTGTCGTTGAATTTTTTTTCGCGATCATAGCATTTTCTTTTTATGTATTACATACATAAGAAAATCAACTTGTTAAAAACTAAATAGATGCAATTTGGTTTTGTATTCCTTACTGAAACAAGACTTGTTCATCCAGTTTTGGATGAAATCGTTATATGTTTCAATAACTTAAAATTTATCTTCGGCAATTCCCAAAATATTTTAGTACTCAATTCCGAGTGCTTAGGCTTAAAAATCTTGGTCCTGGAATTCCTTCAAAAAGCACAACAAATCCGTCTTCCATTATTGTTCAAGCTTGAGTAACTTGTCTATAACGCCTTATTTACAAACGGTAGTTTATTTTCTAGTGAAATCTTGTGTGGCTGCTGTAAACAAGATCTTAGTGGATTTGAATACTGAATTATTCTCAACAGGATGAAATTTATGTAAACAATCGTGGGTAGATCGCAGCTGTCTGGAATTATTAACTTCAAAGCGAGGGACACTTGGACATATTTAGGTGCTAATCCAACTTCGATGCGAAGTCTTGTTCTCTTTCCTGAAACCGAGATCGGATGTTCTTAAAAGCTTTGAAGTTAAGAATCTTGGCGTAGGAACTAATTTGGATGCATTTTGATGTAATATTCAAGAGGAAATGGATTCTCGATTTCGTTGATTAAATATCAAATCCAGTTGTCTTTCAATGAATTTCGAAGTTGTCTTTAATCAATAAAAGGTGTATTGTATCTAATAGTAGCCACTTTAAAACGCACAAGTTCAATATTCATGTTAGAAATTAAGAAATTGCAGCACTTTAGAATAAATATTACCCAAGAGTGCCAGTGTAGTAACATAAGTGCTAGAGCCCTTTGTAGATCTCATAAACTCTTATATAGAAGCAAATGTATTGTGTAAAAAAAAAAATATTTCTATTCTGAAATATTTTTTGTCTATTTATTTCTTTCCATTATGCGCAGTTTTCTGAATTCATGGTTTGCATTCAATAATTATTCACAATTTTATCTTTTTAATTATTAACTATCAAAACAAAAAAAAAACAGCGGTTTTTTTTTTCAAACTTCGTGCAAAAGCAGATAATTCGTATTTATATGGATATTTTCAGAATTACCGCGCCTTTGTGACATCGAATTATCGCTACTGAAACTTAAAAGGTGGAATTGAATTATGAATACGATAATTCAATGTCCCCAAAAAAATCAATCTATAAGCTAAATATTCGACAAATTTATAATTGAATTCATAAAACAACAAATCTACCAAATGATAAATGTGATCTTCCAAAAATTTTCTCCCATAGTTCACCAAAATTTTCTCCCATTAACTTTTGGCATTAATTTAACATTCTTATCGAATCTATTGCCATCCTTGTCGAATTATTTGGTGATTAATTCCTAACTTACGTTAATGGTACCCAAGAATCGAATTTATGTTTTAAATGCATTTTTCTCAATCAATTCAAACAAAAATTTGACACAAAACTGCATTTGTAGTCACAAAATCCCAAACCAAATATGATACTGCGATTTTGAGCTATCTCGCTTACATGTTTCTGAAAGTACAGACCGACAGGCAGTCAATCCGTATATGAATATGGCACAAACTTTGGCAGGTGTCTACAC
Organism: Argiope aurantia; assembly: GCA_026543865.1. Classification (NCBI taxonomy): domain Eukaryota; kingdom Metazoa; phylum Arthropoda; class Arachnida; order Araneae; family Araneidae; genus Argiope; species Argiope aurantia. The sequence goes on from JAPMOR010075126.1 coordinate 97,578, forward strand.
TATAGGTGTTAACAGTAACAGATATTGAACAAACTGAACTTTTGAACACATTTTCTTCAAAATTGAATAGAAATCTGCAAATTTGGCGTAAAGACCGCATACCAAATGTCAACCATCTAGCTCAAAGCGATTTTGAGTTATCTTTGTCACAGACAGACAGGCGGATATTCTCTTAAAATGTGCTTTTCGAACTCGGGGAGGTCTAAAGCTTGAAGACTCGCCAAAATCTCAAGTTCGAATTTTTTGACGATTGCTATATTTTCTCCATACTATGTATACGAGAAAGTAAAAAGGTAAAACAATTTTGGATTTTAAACATTCATGAATAAAATATTCTTGAAATTTGAGATATGTATTGAACATTTTTGTATTTAATCAATGAACTTAAAAACTACTTTTCAACTTGGAAGTTGCAGGATAAAAAAATTTAAAAAAAAACTTGGCGCTCAGAAAATAAATACTGACAATTAATAAACAATCATGAGACTTAGAACTGTGTTTTACATTTGCTGCAATACATTTTCAACTAATAAAAAACTAGGATTATAGGCTTATGAAATTTAGTTTATTTAAAATTGTATTTTTCTGAACCAGACAAGTTTGTAAGAACGCACGAGTGCGATATTTCTGAGAAAATGTATTTTGAATCCCGTTGATTAAATATAAAATTTCAGTACATTTCAAAGTAATTCAACTTTATTTAATCTATAAACTTCACTCGCAGAAGCCACTTTATCTTTCACTTAAAGTCTACAGGCCCGACATTTAAGGTAGAAGTTTAGGAAATGGGCTGTCCTGGAATTTCTTTAAGTGCTGGTGTAGTAACATGGTTCCAGTGTCATTAAATCCAGCACTGCGAAACAAATATCGTTAAGTGCTTACGCAGAAATGAGTGTGTTTCTCGGGAAATCATTTCTGGTCTTCTGAGGTACTAAGTTTTGAAATTCTGTCTGTAGTTTCGTGTGGTTGGTGTTAGAATTATGAATATATTTGCTAAACGAGAGAAATGCTAGTAGTACTTTCGCCTTCGCCTTGTAGGTGCTGTTGCGGTATATTAATGAAAAGACCTTTTGTTCTGTTAATGTTATTTGTTAATGAATTTTATATCATTTATTTGATTTAGCTTTATTTTGTGTCTTTATAATCTTTGCAATTCTTTTTTTAATCTATGTTTATACGAAATAAAATGTACAATTATTCCTTTTCTAGTTAACTTTCTTGTAGATGTCATGAGAGCATATTAAAGAGAAGACAATTTTGTGTTGTTAATGTTATTAATTACTAATGAATTTTATTTCATTGATTTGTTTTGCCTTTTATTTGTTCCATTGAAATTTGTAATTTTATTTAATTTGTTACATTGAAATTTATAATTTTATTTAATTTGTTACATTGAAATTTGCGAATTTTATTTAATTTGTTCCATTGCAATTTGCGAATCTTAGTTAATTTGTTCTATTGAAATTTTCGAATTTTAGTTAATTTGTTCCATTGAAATTTACGAATTTTAGTTAATTTGTTTCATTGAAATTTGCGAAATTTAATTATGCCTTTTTTCTATAAATCTGGTTTGTACGTAATAAAGTTACTTGGTTTATTAAAGTCAACAATTAATAAACGATCAGAAGATTCTGAAAAGTGTTTGATTTAAAATGCTTAATAAGTACCACCATTGACCACTTAAATATTGACCATTTTTATAATACTTTCTCGTGTACGTAGTATAGAGAAAACATAGTAACCATCAAAAAATTCGAACTCGATATTTTGACGAATCCCCACATTTTAGACAGACCCTGAGATAAATACATTTTTAGAAAAAGTCCGGTGGTCTTTCTGTGACAAAAATAACTCAAAAAATCTTTTGAGATAAACGGTTGACTTGGTATACGGTTTTTATACCAAATTTGTTGGTTTCTTTCAAATTTTTACCAAAATCTGTTCAGAGGAAGTCCGTTTGTCCGAATATAAGTTTACATGATTATTACAAAACGAAAAGAGTTAGGTAGATAAAATTCGGTATACAGATTTAATATCTGTATTGTAGACACCTGTCAAATTTTGATCCAAATCCAACCACGTTTTGACTGTCTGGCGATCTGTACTTTCTGAAAAATGTAAACGCAGTGACTTAAATACATCTATTTAGGTATAGGATTTTGTGACTACAAGTGCAGTTATGTGTCAAATTATTATTTCAATCAGGCGAGGAAAACGTTTTTAAAACAGAAATTCGATTTTTGGATGCTATTAATGCATGCCAGGGATTAATCGCCAAAGATGACATGATAGATTTAGTAAGTGGTAAATTCATGCCGAAGGTTAATATTTCATAACTATTGTACGCCAGTGCCATATAAAGTGCTCTCTGGCATAACCAATTTCTTAGAGAGTAAGCGAGAAAGTTTATGGGAGACCACTCCGCTGGTTTATTATTTAAATGAATGAGATCTGTTTTGGAAATGTGTTATTCTATTGATTAAATCAAGAATCTTTAGAATACTTAGGATTATTTATACTTTTTGTTTCCAGTTATAGCGTCTGTAATGTATATGATGCAATTTCAATTTATTAAGTTTGAAGTGCGATAATTTGATGCTCATAGCATTAATATTGACCATTACATTACAACAATTAAAGCGTTAAGACCAGGGTACTTTCTATTCGAGATTATTTTGCTCTAAAAATTCATTTACATATATGTCTGGTGTCCTGTTAAACTGGTTTTGTTGGTCAATTTTTCTCACTGTGGTGTAGTACAGATTTTTCGAAAGTGGTACGTCAGCTCAGAAGACCTAGTGGTAGAATATCAACTTTGAGATTGAAACGTTATGTTTTAGACATTATGAATCCACAGAAAATCCGCTGTATATATGGGCTTGAGATTCACCAAAACTACTTCTGAGTCACGGTAGTGTAACAAAAAAAATATATTCAGAGTGTGTGATGCCAGATAAATTTTCATCTTCTTCACCAGAATTAGATTATAAAATTCAGTTTACATTAGGTAGATTCGTATAGGAAGACTACCTATTGCAATGGTTCTCATGGCATGACTTCGGGAAAATTTCTCCAATTCTTCATCGATCATAGTCCCTAGAAATCACAATCACCCTTCGTTCAAAAGATATATATAATATACGTATATCGCTTTGTCCATGTAATTTTGTGGGAAAAAAAGATAACTAAAGTAATTTTGTTTAGAATTTAATTAGCTTGGAATATGTTAGAAATGTAAAAATCTCGGACGAGTTCGTAAATGACCCATCTATCTGAAAGGGGTTGGAAGTGCTGGGAGGTAGAAATTTTAATTTCGCTATAACTTTCTCTGTATTGAAAATAGAAAAATAAGTCCAATTAGCTAAATCAGCGCAAAGACTTTTGTATTTAAAGACTTTTGTAGACAAACAACTTTTATATTTAAAATTTTTTGATAACTACAATATCTTAGATGGTAGGGGCGAAAAGTGATTTTCACACCTAATTTTAACTGTTTCAAACATCAACAGATTATGTTGTCAGATAGTAACTCAGATATAAAGGAATCTATCTTTGCATTCCAGTTTGCCGAAATGAATTTTTTAAACAGGATGGCTTGCTTCAAATTATAGCATTAATTTAATAAAATAAAATTTGAGCTTAAGTATACAATTAATATTTTCAATATAAGCAAAATATAGTTATCAGAATGTAATTATTTGTTGTTGAATAAAGCTGACTGCCATGTTCTGAGGGTCTTCATGCCATCAAATTAAAATATATATATATATATATATATATACATTCAGTGACTTCAAAATATTCTTTTATGCTGAAATAATGTATTATAATGTCAACACACTTGAAAAGTAAATTAGTTGATAAAAATAATCCGCTTGTGTATTATCATTGCAAGCTATCCTTCATTTTCTGTTTTCATATTTCATGGTCGATCAGTTTCTTCTGGTTGCGTTAGGTTTTTAATGATTGAACTTGACTTGTTGAACCTTTACGAAGTGCAGCAACAGCTTGTTGAGTTTCACTCTAGTAAACAAAACAACCAGCTGCGACAGTTTGGTATGATGTTTATTTTTCGTGCATTTTTTTTTCTTCGTACCGATCTACAACACCTACTGTCTGGTCGAAGTATTTTTTGTATTTCCAGGTCATGGTCATGGTTGATTGTACATACAACTGCCTACTCATGTGAAGATGCTATTCTGTTTTATCTTCAGCCTGGGGCATTTTTATTGTAATGGTGCATCTGAAACGTGTGTTTATTTTGATTTTGGAACTGTGTTTTTTTTAAAATCGATATGTATGAACTTATGAACTTGTATATAACAATCATGGTGATGTTTTAAAAAAATCTTCATCCATTTTGTTGCTTGTTTAAATATGATACAAAAAATATTGCAATTATAGAAAAGCACTTTTTTTTTAAATTAGAAAATTCAATTTTTTTTTCAGAAAAAATAAGTAAAGTAAAAGTAAGAAATTAGTGGATATGTTTTCCGTAAACAGATGTTTTGATATCCTATAATTCCTAGTTGTGGAATTTGCGGAAAATTTAAAGGATTAATCTTATATTTAATATCCTATTGAAACGGGATATCTATTAAAAACATAAATAGATTGAAAAATTTACCTTCGAAAACATCTGTTACGAAAGGATGAAATTGTTTTGAAGTCAATAGAAAAGGACATATTATTATTTGTAGTAATTTTTTATTTGATCGTCGAATTGCAAGTTCTGCTTTCCATTTCATTCGACTAAACAAAAGCTTATAATTCTTATAGGCATCAAAACCTACCATGTTACCGATTTAAAATATTTCGGTGTATGCAAACAATGCTTTTTCTGTTTTTAAATGGATGAAAAGAATAAAGAAACATAATACGAATTAGCTAAAAATGAAAATAATTTATTATAGGCAAAATGAGAAAACGAAAATTGAAAACACTCATAAAAAATTATCAGACTTTTATTCCATTCCATTCCATTCTCTTCATTTCATCTGTATTTCCATTTGAAGCTAAATTGAACCATAGAACTCGATCAAAAAATCGTCTGCAATTGAGTTCATTAAATAACTTGAAATAGAACTGTTATTCAGACAATTGTCATTTGAGTTTCTTAAAAAAGACTGTGGAATATTGTCTTCGCCGTTTTATTTCTTTCTGATTAAGATAATCTTTGTGAGTTTTATTTAATTTTTCGCTATGAGATAAAAAGATTTTGTTCCAAAGAGAGTATGCAATTTAGAAGCAACAAATATAAAAGATTTTATGTTAAATGATTGAACAAAAACAGTTGCATTCGTCTAATTTTGTGTCATTGAAGTCCGAAAATTCGAAGCAAACTCTGTACTTCTCTTTTCTCTTGAAATTAGTGTCTGTAATAATGTCTTAAAATTCTTTAGGTGGTATTATTGTTTTTTTCTAAACATTTTTTTTTCTCCCTTTCTTTTACTGTTATGCGAGAGTCTTGTTCTTTTTTCCCCACAACACAGCTGTACCAGAGAGCATTACTTTATAACTTGGATGTGTTCCAAAATCAACTCCGCGAGAGAAATTTTAGTTATTAGATGATTAAATTAACTAATCGAAAGCATTAGGCCATTTGGGTGTATTTTAGATCAACATTAGGCCTGCAGTTATTTCACTTATAAAATGGTTATTACGTACTTATATCCTTGGATTTCTGTAAGTAATGTCGCAAGTCTGGTCATAGATTTTTGTTTCGCTTTCATAAATGAGCTAAATCGGACAGAATTTATTTTTTTATATTATTCTTTATATTTTTCTGAATAAATGGCAACATTTTCGATTTCTCAATGTTTTCTTTACAACTTAAGGGGATAAATAAAATTTTGGCAACAGTTGTAAGAGCTAAAGTCACGTATATCGGACAATTCGATTTACGTGATTGCATCTGTCAGTAATTTTCTCTTATCTGTTCTTACGAACTCATTTAAATATCTTAGCTTTACATTTTCTTTCAATGGAGCGTTCAATTATTTGCAGTTCTTTTCTTATTGTGAATAACTGGGCCAGTGTTATGGAAGCAATTACACCCACAATACACATAAATAGTACGCAACTTCCATCAGGTCATTTTTTCCGACTACTATTTACCGGTTTGCCTTAATGCTACTATTTTTATACTACAATACACGATGCAATATAGACGTATTGTTATACAAATGTATTTTTACTACATTTCAATGTAGTTTTTTTTTTTTGACCTAAAAAGAAATACTTGTATACTCCAATATTTTTTATATGAAATTTGTAGACAAAAGACGACTTTTAACTTACAAATAATCAGTTACATAGTTGTAATTTAAATTGTTGCGATATGATTGAAGTGCCGAAAATAAAATGAATAAATTAATTTTAAAAATCGAAGTGGTAAAAATTGATTATGAATCATTGTTTTGGCAATAAGTAGAAATGCTTCCTTTTGTTTTAAACTTGTTTTTTATGAATTGGAATTAAGTACATAATATAACTGAAAATTTTCTGAATTTAAACTATACTATAATTATTATTCTTTAAATTACTTTTTTTGTAAAATAAAGAAATTATAAATTGTTTGTGTTAGAAATGCAGGATAAATATAATGAAATATCTCAGAATAAATAAGTACATAAGAAAATATCTCAGAATAAATAAGTACATAAGAAAATATCTCAGAATAAATAAGTACATAAGAAAATATCTCAGAATAAATAATAAATAAGTCCAAAAAATTTATCATTTATGAAAAATATGCGTAAGAATAATAGCATGGCTTAAAATGCTAACATAATAAAGAAAAAGTTTTTCGAATTCCTTCCCATAGTGCAATTGTACTCAAAATTTAACTTGAATATGCAATTCTAATGTAAAAACCATACATGAAATCTGTTTTGCTTATTGTATTTTTGAGCTAATGTGTTCGAATTTCCCTGTGAGGAGTTTTGTCTAGAATTTCATATAAATCTACAATTTGGTGTGAAAACCATATCCTCTCAATTTAATTCGTCTAGATCCTATCGTTTTTGAGCTATCGTGAATTCAGATGGATAAATATAATACCTAAAACATCGGGGTTTATCAAAATCTAACGATTGAATATTTTGATAAATGCAACATTTCGTGTATAGGAATATTTTGTACATTAATCTGCAAAGTGTAAGACAAATTTAATATTGTTGTCTCATATATCGGGTAACTAGGATTGACTTTTTTTTCGCATCCAATCAATGAAGAATATTATTTGCAAATATCTTGTATATCTGAAAGAGTTCTTTAATCTTTTTATAAATAATTTCAGTTTGAATTATTTCAGCTTATGTAAAATCAAGTGTTCCATCCGCTGTATAATTTCTTCTCTCTTTCATTTAATACCAGCGTAAAATTACTTGCATGCCTTATATTTATTTTAATTGTACTGGTAAACTTTTGATTTAGCCCTGTACGTTGTACACTTTTCGGTTTAGTCGCCAATGGGATACTCTGGTACTTTCTCAGTTTGCTTGGCAGGCACTTAAACCAATTAACTTACCACAGCGAGAATGTCGCATCCAAATTAATTATTAAAACGAGATGATTCTCTAACTTCATTTTTCCTTTTACCAATCTTCTGTCGGGACGAGCGCATCGCAGTAATCACTTAAATGCGACGCAAGATTATTTTTGTTCTTGCAAATGGACTGAGGCGCCATTTTTCTTTCACATCAACCAATGAATCTGGGGTAGTGAAACTCCGCCTCAAGTGAAGTTTTGGCGAAATTTTTGATTGTAATTGGCGAATGGGATAATTATCTTTCTGGATTGAATTGGCGTTAGTCTTTTAATTAATCTTTTCTTAAGTAATTCGCTTTAATGTGTGTGAAATTTTGCTTGAAATGCGTATAAATTAAATTTGGAACAGTTCTGATTTGAGGATTTAATTACTGTTCCATAGATTCCGGGTTCAATTTTTTAAATTACTCATAAATTGTTTGCGGTCTCCCTTTAGCGGTTTCAGGTTTTTAAAGGAAACTTATGCATGTCGATTGTAATGCAGAATTGAAGCAACTCCTATCCTTTATAAGGAAACTACTGATGATTTTCAAAATCGTACTGAATCCATATTTCAAACAGCTAAAGAAATCTTGAAATGATTTAAAGCAAGACCTTCTATAGGTTACAGTCATGGAACTTGAATCGATCAAAATATTTTTTCGAGCCATTTTGTTGCAGTCATATATATAATATGAAAAACTCAAATTTTTTCTCGTCCGTCACAAATTGCATTACGTTTTATAGTGACGGATAGTTGATTCTTAGGATTGGAGAATCAAGTTTAAGGATCAGGATAAGAATCATGGATATCCTTGATTTAAACGAGGATCTGTGATATGTGCAGGATCGTCGCAAATGTATCTTGCGCTCTTAACCTAATGTATATTTGGATGTTCACATGCACAGACAAACATAAAATAGCCAAAAATATGCAAACTTGATATAAAAATTGATATTTTTTAAAATTATGCTTTACTAAGAAAGTACTAGATTTTAATAATTTCCATGAAATTAAAATTTTAATATCAATTCATTGATATTGTAAAGTTAAATACATCATACAACTTTATATTTATTGTGAGGTGCAAAGTACGTTGAATGAAAGGCAATTTCATCTGATGTATTAAAGCCTTATTATTGTGATGTCTCTTGGCTGCCGCTTAGTCAATTAATACCAAAAACAGCCTGGATATATGCGAGTATAATGTAAGTCGAATTTGTCGTTGTGCCAGGCATAGTTCTTTGATGTAGCATGGGAATTTGTGAATCCAGCTGTTAGCTACGTTCACATGGTTCTAAATCATGTGATCTGCCCTTAAACAGCACGTGTAACTTCAAAGTCAGACATTAATCGAATCGAATCTAAACTAAATCAAACATTAATCTTTTGGAATGCATTCCACTGATCATATATCTCCAGCAGATAAGCATACATTTGGTATAAATTGCCTACAATGATAAGTTTTCTTTTATCAAATGTATGCATTTTGTTTGAAAACAGTTTGTAAGTCTAATTCTAATAAAACTTTATTCTCATACTCATTTCATAATTCAATAGGGTTCGAAAAATGTGTTTAGAAAATTAATAACTTATTAATCTGAGATGTGTTATGTGAGAACTTCACATTATAAAAGTCTGTAATATATGTATGGATTTATAGTTATAGTGACTATAAATCACGGTTATTTTCATTCGTTTGTTTTCCAGAAGTCATAACGTATCGCTAAATGTAATGGTTCATTTTTTTGGATACAAATTTAACATTGGCGTTGAATTGAATTGAATTGAATTTTTTTACATTGTTTATAATTTCAATTTTTTTTTTTTGATCGACTAACTTTTAATCCATCTCTATAATTTGTATAATTCACGAGCGTAACCTTTTTTTATAACGTATCTAAAAAAAACCCTTCAAATTATTAGGACATAACTTTAACAATTATCTTTAAACTTCCATATTATATTAACATTCAAATGTTAACCAAAGATGTTATGGTTAAGATATGATAGATATGTTATTAAGATAAAAAAGGTTAAAGATATATTATTAACCAAAGATATATAACTCATAAAACCAAACATATTATGGTCAAATGCTGTAATACTCAGAAAAGTATTTTATGTTAATTCTTAGCTAGCTAACATGATTCATTTTTGAACTATTCATAGAGATAGTAATAATTTTCTTTTTTTTTTTTTTAACCAAAAAATATTTTTTTCGGCTCTCGGAAAAATTTGAAACGTGAAAATTCATCAACATTTTGAAGGTCCATAAAAATAATTTCTTGACGATTATGCTCATTTTCTTTGTGTACTTTGTGTCCGTTGAATTAAAATCAACTGTCAAAACAACTCGAGAGAAAAAGCAGCAAACTCAACCGTTACTTCCTATGTTTCAGTGAACTGTTCGTTGACATTTGAGTTTAGGCCTCGCGGAACCTCCCGACAAACACATTATTAAATATTATGTTATGTTAAAATGTGTAACACTTCAATTAATTAAACAGGACGCTTAACTTATGCAGGAAACTAAACCTCATAATTCGAACTTACGAGGAAGGAGAACCGGAGCCATAACCGTTAAGGAAATTTAAATTTCATAACTTTGTCCCAGATCCTGGACACGCTGATAATATAACTGAAAATGACAAGGCCTCGGCTTCGAGGAGTAATATTTGGCGAGAGTGGCAATTTTGCAGGGGATGTCACTTTGGAATCGCTTACGTGATTTCAAAGTTTTATTTACAGAATTTTTGAATTTTGAGGACTTTTCTGCCACGTTGCTGTTCGTGCTTGAAAAATATTTGGTTACATTATAATTAGGAAATGGTATGTTAATTATTATAGCTTTGAGGTTGTTTGATAAATAATGCAAAATTTTGACTAGCTTTATCATTCTAGGGGAATAAAATCAAATAGAATTCTATTGATTTAATTTAGAGTAGTCTGCTAGTACTCCGATATATATCAGATAAGAGAATTACTGAGTTTGTGGACATTCATTTATGAAGAACGAATTTTGATCCCTTAACTTTGTTGTCCGAACTTCATTTATGCATCGAAATAGATATTTTTACTTCTCTGTATATGCACTCGTTTGCAAGTGCGCAAACAGAAAGTATTGTAATTCTCAGAATCAATTCGAACTGAAGATTTTATAGAATATGAACCTTTCGGATTTACTTTAACCGAAGGCTACATTTTTGGAATTGCAGCTCTCTGTAAACACAACTCTAATAAAAAGCTTTATACTGGAAGAATAAAATTTAAAGTATGGTTTTCAAATTTGCCGATTTCTGCCAAAAAACGGGGGGGGGGGGATCCATTCAGAGGAAGTCTGTCTATACGAATGATATAAATTAACATAACTGCAAAACAGAGAGAGCTAGGCGACCATTGAATAATGACATATCTAGGAAGTCATGAGCTTTCATGTGAAAAATGGCGATACTGAACCATTTTTTAGTCATGGGGAATTGGTTCTTTGATTTTTCTTAAATATATAGATTTCAATGCAATTAAAATGATCTACGATAACTTTTTGCTATTATTTTAAAATTGCATAGATAATTTTGAAATTGGTATTGAAATAAAAATTTGTGGTAAAATTGAGATCTTTAAGTTTTATGAGGTTTTAGAATAGGAGAAGATGCTATATGAAATTTGAAACTACTATATATTCTACTATCCGAATGTAGAGTTCACAGAATAATTGCGAGATTTTTCTTTATTCATTAATAAGTTAATATTAAACGTTCTGATCTGATAACATATTTTATTTCATCGCGTTTTTTTGAAGCGAAGGTTTCATAATTTTTTTATAGAGAAAAATAATAACTGTTATAAAGGGGAATTCATATGTCATGACGCTTTGAAGGACGGACCGTTTGACCTATAGCTAATAAATTTGAGACAGATATATTTTAGATGAGAATGTGCTCTTAGACCTATTTAAAATTTTAATTAAAAATTAAGTGAATTTTAAGATTTCATGCTATAGTTTTAGAAAATATTATAACACAAAAATTAATTTTACATCGTTCCTGAATTTATATACATCTTTTTAGTGATACCAATTTGTCTTCCGATGTGTTGCTAAATTTTGAAAATCTTGGAAAAAAAATATTTTTAGCATTTTTTTTTCAACGATAGATTTTGTTGCTGTGATATTGAAACCATTTTTATTGTTTCATTTTTTATTTAATCATGTGATTTTCTTCCATTTTGCAAGATAAAAAAAGTTTTCTGAATTATTATTCCCATAATTTACATGAAAAATTTGAAAATGAAATTACATTACAAAAAGAAAAAAATAATAATAAAAAAAACCCGTGGAATTTGAAATAGATTACCAGACGATAACGTTTTCATGACACTATAACGTCATGGGACTCAGCTCAGTTAGAAATATTCATGTATACGATAAACAGAATTGGTGTAAGGTTATTAAAATAACGTGGCTTTAAGGGTTGTAATTAGCATCAAGTTATGATATTCAACAGGAAATAAAAAACATCAAGCTATATATATATATAGGAGATTTAATTAAAATTAAATACAGCAAATATTCCGAGGTCCTGATTTTCAGAGGTGGTGATATTATAAAAAGTTCATCAGTTCTAGCTTCATTGATAAGAGTATAATTTTAAAAGCAACTAATAAAAATTTAATCCTTCTCATTATAGTTGTTTGAATCTAAATAAGTAATTTTTAATAATTTGTAAATTTTAATTTTCAATCTTTAATTTTTTTTAATAAAATTAAATTTTGATCAGAAATTTCTCAACATAGAAAATTATACCTTTCTGTCAAAAAAAAAAATCTTGTTATTTTTTGAAGTAAAGAAACTTAAATCCCCATTACAGAAATTGTTTTTGAAATCTTATCTCTTATTACATTTTTTAAAACTAATTTGAAAATTCAAACTTTCCAATGCAAGGTTTTTCTAATTCTTTTGTCCAAATTAGAGTCTTTCAGACCTGTTGTATAAATAAGGCAAAACAATTTTTATTGAATGCATGTTTTGCAAATATGGTAATATTGGAAAATTGGCCTAAGTAATTTAATGTTGCTCTCAAATAAATTGCAGAGTTTATAATTTAAATCCAGTACGGACGAAGAGTAATAATAAATTGCTTATTGCTCAAATTTTCTGTCTCTCATTGTTTTTTTAAAGGAGTTTTGAAGGACCATTTATTGTAAGAGCTGATAATGTATGACGGGACATTTTTATCAAACGATGTGTTGTAGAATGTTTTAATATTTTATCAAATATCTTTAAGTAACTCATTACTGTAATGAGTTAAAAATGCGCTCATCAATTCTCTTGTTTAAGAGGATAAGAAATATGTATTTTATCCTTAAAACCATAGAGTTATCCTTTAAGATTGTAAGAATAGAAATTCAAATGTCTCTGGTATAAAATAGTTTTAATTTTCTAGAAATATTAGAAAACATGTATTTTATGGAGCTATCTATTTTCTTCCTTTACTATTAGTGGAAAATAAATACATACACGGATTATATTTAAATATTTTTTTTTCTTTTTTGAAAAATGAAGTCATTTTTTCCCCCATTCATAAACTTGGAAGTCTATTTCTTGCAGAATGATTAAAATTCTTTCCAGTCTATGCATATTCAATCAATGAAAAATAAAAATATCTTTTTCCGAGTTGGAGGAGAATGGAAAAAAAAAGTCTGGAAAAGCCTGTGTTAAAATTCGAAGAACTTTTCCAGTTTCAGTCCGTGACTTTCATTTTCCTTCGTTTTTCTTTCACATTTGAAATCTGGATTTTTCTTTAAAGGAAAAAAAAAGAAAAGAAAAAGAAGAAAAAAAAGAAATAAATCAGAAAAAAAGAACACCGTTTGCATAAATATATTGATTTTTCTCTTCCATCCTCTATCTGCGGTCCCAGTTAAAAACGAATCTTAGTCGTTGTTCAAAAAGAGGAAGTTATTTTCTTAACTTATTTTGCGTAATCCGATTTTTCGCGCGCTGTTTTGAATTTCGAATGTCGCTTAAAAAAACGCCATTTAAATCTTGTAAAATTAAAGTAGCGACGCGCTGGGGAATAATATTTTCTTTTTTTTCTTTTCAAATTTGAAACTCCCGAATCTCTGTTTAATATGCACTTAAAAAAAATCATATAATTCATTTTTGAGAATTAAGAACCTTTCATTTTTTTTCTTTTCCTGAAAGTGCATTTAAAATTAAGAATATTTAAAGTGTACTTATAGAGCTGAATGTCAAAGCATTTAGATTAGCCATCTAAAAAAACACATAATTTGAAAGAACAAGCCTAAGTTACTTTTTTATCTGTTCCAACTAAAAAAGAATTCTTAAATAGCTTAATTTGAAACCTCTGGTGATTGAAGAAAATGTTGTTGAGAGCACTTAAAAATGTCCATTTATCAGCTCAATAATCTGATTTGGAGGAAAAAGAAAGCATTTATTCGATATATTCCACGGAAGATTTCAAAATTTTAAAACAAATATTCGAAGTCTTAAATGTTATTTTAATCGCAAAAAATATCTTCTGCCTCTTTTTCATAGAATATTCTTCAAGAGAAGGAAGTTATTTGGGACTTATTGAATTTGCTGTCATTCGATTTAGAATAGGAATAACTTAGTTTTTGTTGAATTATTTAAATAAGAATTCGATTTTAAGGGCTCACAAATAACAGTTAGTAAATTAAAAGTTATCATACGTTTAAAAATAATTATTATAGTAAAATATTTGCTTTTATAGAAATTTTATTTTTTGTCTTCGGAAATTATTAAAAGCTTCATGTTTTTCTAGTTGCTCATTATTGAAACATATTGAAACATAAAATTTAGTAACTTAAGGCAGAGTTTCGTAGCTTAAGTTTGCTTCTCGTCTGCTAGCTCGTGATGTAAAAGCTACTCGTAGTTTAAGTACATATGAAAATTTTAAGAAGCATCTTAGAAACAAGATATTTAAATATCAAAATTACTCCTTCCTAAGGATTCTTTTTTAACCAAATTTCTATAACGAATATATTAGGAACAAACTCTTTAATTTGAGTGCTTATTTAAATTTCTTTCTCTTTCCTCTGGTTTCAAATTTTAAAATATTGCAAAAGTTCTAGGTTTTATTTAAAAGTTTCGAAGACGAATCATCTGGCTTAAGTACTTTTTTAAATCATGCCCTTATCAGAATAAGTTTTTCAAAATTTCAGATTTTTTTTTTTTCATTTTGATACGAATTTAACTCAACAGTATATTTCTATGACTTAACTATAACTTATTCGAAAATTTTGATTTTGAAAATACGTATCAAATGTCTTAAATTTCCATTTTCGTTATTTATAATAAATGCCTTAAATATCGGCTTTCTGTAAACAGTCTTCAATCGATCGAAAGAAAGTTTGAAGAAAATTATGCTCGCAGTTTAATTAAATATTAAATTCCTCGACAAAAATTAATTTCTACTTATATGAAGAGATAAGTTAACTTATTTACAAATGCCTTTGTGTTAAAAGTTAGCTCCAAAGTAATTGTACTTTCTTTGAAGCCATTGTTGTTCTGGATATCCTAATATTTAACTTATTCTAATATGTCTGCCGTTTCTTTTAAATATCACTTCATTATTTATTCTGAATGAAAATAAGACTTTTGTTTTATTAAGAAAAGCGGATTTAAATTGAAAGCATCACGTAATAAATATTATTTACTGTCTTTATAAATGAATGCTGGTTTCCATTTTGTGCTATTTGTTGTTTTAATTTTTATTAACTCTCTTAGATGACTTATGATGAATACTTTAAGTTTTAATTTTTTCCCTCAAGAAAGTAATTTTACATTATATTCGAACATTATGATAATTATTTTTATATTTAATTTTATTTTTTACATTTATTTCTGCATGGTAAGTTATTAGAAATTGCGTTTATTTTGAAACTATTTTATTTTCTTTATTCATTGTAGATCAGGAGGCCTCCAAAGAGGGTATACTTAAATATCGGCGTTATACTGCTAAAAGTGACTTATTTAGAAGAAAATCAAATTCATATGTTCTTATTGTTTTAAAATTTATTAAAAAGAAATTTTTGTGCATATAAATATAAATGCACAATATTGAAACGCATAATTTTCTTTTTCATATGACTTGTTTAAACACGATCGTATTAGCTTTTATTTTATCTTTATCGGCTTTTATAGAAAACCGACGATATTAGCCATGTTATATATGCAAAAGTTCTATTCAGACTGACATGATATATGCAAATGCAGCGAGTTAATTTGGTTTAGGAATCCATTCTTCAACTTGGGAGAACAAATAAAGAATATAATCTGTTAGCACAGAGTAACACATTGTTCATTTAAAATTCACCTGCCACGCGTTTCGTTTGTTTAGTGAATTGACTCCATTATTCCCTATCAAACTTGCAAATGATTGTAGAACATAGAGAAATTATCGTTTGATCTTAAATGAACTAACTGAAATGTAACCGATAACTTAAATGCTGATAACAGTCGTTCTTAAAATTCTTATCCTTGTAGGGTTCACTGACTTACAAAGTATCTATGAATGATTTTCTCGTATTGACGTAAAATTAAATACATAAATTTCCATGAATTGATTTTAGCAATCTGACGCCATTACAAAAATATGGATGAAGATTTCAAAAGGAATAGGTCAATTTTTAGATACTTTAATTTCAATAATTATGTATGCATTCAGAGTATTCTGATAATATCACAAAGTAAAGTCTAATCAAGATTAATTCTGTATCTAGAAAATATTTTATCTACTTACAGGCAATATTACCTTTAAAATAATTTTAGTGAACCGCTGTACAATGTTTCCCGCTTTATTATCATTTCAAGAATGTGTCCTGAAAGTCCTTTTCTTGAAACTTGGCAAGCATCGAAACACTTTTTATCGAAAGAAGCACGAATTTACTAAGCAGAATAAAGGACGACGAACATCCAACATAAATCGCAAAAGATGCTTCACAAGTTATGAGGAAAGGACTATCAGGGCACATTTCTGAATTGAAAATACAGCTAAGAACGCTGTACAGTGGTTTATTTAGATTATTTTGAAGGTATTATTGTGTCGAAGTAGATAAAGTAGTTTTAGGTACAGAAATATTTATTTAAAACTTTGCAATATTATCAAAATACTCTGATTATATACGTAATAATTGAAATTATAAAGTTTATCTCATGGTAGCGTCGGTATAAACTTGCTGCGTCTCTACATCAGTCACCTAGTTTCATGCTAAATTTTATGTTAATCATTTGCTCATGTTGGGATTATGAAACTGGAAACGCTAGGTGATTTAAAAAAAAACATGAAATGCACTTTTACCGATAAATGCAATACGATATCTCTTGATACTCTGATTTATGAATATCTGTACTTCACTATGTATATCGCTTTATACTGTTATTTTTTGTGTATTGGAACTGGTCTCAAACCGTTTTGATACTTTCTTCTATATCTATTGTTATTTTCTTATACTGAAATAATAAATGAAAGTAACAAATATGGACTCTTCTATGGCAAAGTAAATCGCCCCTTCCTTTAAAAAAATTATCTAGAATTCCAAAGGCATAAATAGTTTAAAATTCAGATGGAAATATAAATTACTAGTATAAAATTAATCAGGAAAACCGCATAAGTTGTGTAAAACGAAAATTTTGCCGAGATAAATATTAGCAAAAAGATTCATCTATACTTATATGTTAATGAGCGAAAGGAAAATGACATCTTCACATCTGATGCGCTAAAAATAAACTATCAGATGCAATAACAGTGGTGAAACGTTATTTACATAGAAAGGGGCTTAAAACATCACTACGTATATCGAAGCATATATAGATGCGATATACATTAACTAAATACTCTATGTCTGAAAAAGTGAAAGACGTGTCGACGAGAAACTTAATATCTTTCTGTATTAACTGAGATTATATATAGTTTCCTTAAATGCATTCACCCGAGCAAAATTCTTTGCAGTCAGATGTGGCGAATATAGCGGCCATACAATGCTGTCTTTGTACTTTTATCAAGTTTAACTGTTTGCCGTGATTCTTGAATTCATACGGTTTCTTTTTATTTTTTGTGTACTTCCAATGGAAATTCTTATTTTGTACATTATGGCTTTGATTGGAACATGTTTTATGTCTTAAACAGAATATTTAATAATATATCTTTAAAATATAGATTATTTTATAGTGCGAATAGAAAATAAACATAGTTAAAATTAAGCGATTGAAACAACTCATTAATAGACGCTATGATAAAAAGCTGCTACATTTGTCCTATAAAAGGCAAATATTTTTTCAAAGAAGTTTCTTACCATTAAACGTACACATACAAAAAAGAAATAATCTTGTGAATATTGAAAATATTTTCCGTTTATGGTATAGTTAAAAAAAAAAAAAAGATTTGTCTTTAAGACATCATTTTAAGAACAGAAAACATCTTGTTATCTGCAAGATACATATGTTTTGGCATATTTTAAATCCTTTTTAAAAGTTGTTTGTGCTTCCTGATATTTATTCGCTTGAATAACTATTTCAATCACTGTTACGATTTTGAAGATTATGGAAAGAAGCATTTGGTTGCCTGCTTTTATGAGAATTGAAAAAAGAAATGTTTCATCGATTTCCTATGCGTTTTTAGAAGTTCCCGCTGAAGAAATCTTAAGTGTTATTGCCAACGGAACGCTTGTATGAACATTGTAGAAAGGTTTTTGATAAATGCGGCATTGATTAAATCTTTTAAAGTTTATGCTAAGATGGCGTATCTTTTGGTGTAGATAGTTTAATTTTGAATTCCAATATGTATTGCCGTTATAAGTATATTATAAATAAAAAAAAGAAAAAAAACCCTTTTACATATTGAATAAGAAAAGAAAACTATTAGATTACGAAGAGAATAAAAAGTAAAAGCTATTAAATCTACAGATTTATCGAAAAATATATAAATTCAGGAAGAAATCGGTATGAATATTTCATCTTCAATTTAATCATTTTTTAAAATTTTATCCTTACGCACTCTGCCAATGTGTATGAGATTTTCTACTAGCTGAATTTAAGTTTATAATGCAGTTTATAAACTTGTGAAATTGTTATCTTTCAATTTATGCGAGTCAAGTAATTGATTCGTGGAAAATTGGAAAATGCTTTACAGCATGATACGAGTTGATTAAATTTTTTATTGTCAAAAATTTTATTGAATCTATAACTAAATATATAACATTAAAAACAATGCTCCTTTTACTTCATATGAAGTATTATAATTTTAAACTAAAATAATTAAAGTAGCTAAATGTTAATGGTGAAAAAACTGAGTGCGAAAATAGTTTTTTTTAAAAAAAGATAGGAGAAATAGTCATGGAAAAACTACAATAATAAGAAAGTACTAAATTATATATTTTTTTCCTTATAATTCTTGCTTTCAATCTTGGAAAACGTCAAAAAAAATGTCTATTTTGCTAGTTTCGAATTAATTTTTTATCCGATTTTAAACTAAGGTTCTTTATTTTTATAGCTTTCTCCACATAGACATTTAAATACAATTTTTATTACAAGTGATCGATATAACCAATCTAAGTCTGCACCATGTAAAAAGCTCAAATTTGGAATTGTTAAATTAAGAACAGAACTCAAATATTGAAATACATTGTACTCCAGAACATGCACTGGAATGTCAATGACATTAAATGGTCACGCGACAATGCACGCTCTGAATTTCCTTGTTGTTGTACCTTTTTTGTCATTTGCCTTCCGATTACATTTAATGACCTTCAGACCCTCTTACCCAAGTTAAGGTTCAAGAATAAGATGTAAATGGCTTTCGTGGGTAATTTGTGCACAGTTTCTGGCACGTATGTCTGCGTGTTCGTCGATGGTTAGCATCTCTAATATAGCTGTTATCTTTGGGGAAAAGCATGGTGGTGAATAGTAGTGTATGTCAACAAGAGGGAATTGTTGATTTAGTGCGTCAATTCTGGAGACCTTTGAATCACTCTATTAGAAACTTAACAATGTCAGTAAATAGAATTGGATCCAACAGCAAGAAAAGTGGTTCAAGGCAATCCGGAAGTTGCCAAGAGGCCATAGTTTACCAGCTCAGTGAGAACAATAAGTGGGATGATTTTATAAGTTCTTTATTTTCCTCTTGATAACAGTTCTTTGCAAACAGGTTTCTGGTGAATAATTTAAATCAAAATCCCATTTCTTAGTTCGTATCCGTGATAAAAGTTTTATTACTTTTCTAGCAATTTATTCTTTCTGTATTGTGAAGTGTTTTGTAATGTTCTTTGGGAAATAGAAATAACGTTTTAGATCTTTTAGAATCCAAAGGCATAAGAAATGTTTTTCATGGGTTGCATACTGATTTGAAAGAAATGGCTCATTTGAATATAAAAATTTCTCGAAAAAAAGGAAATTTAATTTGTTGATTTTTTTTTTTTTTTTTTTGTTGAACTTTTGCTATGAAAAGAAATTTCAGGGGTTATCTGAAAAACGAGTTTGAAAGGATACACGATGGCCGTTTTAAATGCTTAGGGAAGAAAAATTTTTTGCCGGAATTGAATTTTTTCGATGATTGATCAGGCTGCGAATGATAGAAGGCAGATGCTGTCTAAAAATGGATATACGAAATTCCAAATCGCATACCATACCGTTTAGACGATTTTTTTTTTTTTTTGAAGGCTAGGGTTCTTAAAGACACCTTGTGAATCTTCTGTAATAAAAATCAATTTCAATCAGTAATAGTTTTTTTTTCCTTTTTTTTATTTTCTCGTTTACGAAATATAGAAAAAGTATTGCATTTGTCAAAAATTTCGAAATCTTTTTACGAATATCTATATTTTAGACCCCTTTGAGTTCGGGAAAACACATTTTTTGGCATTGTCTTATCCGTGACAAAGATGACTCAAAAACTCCTTGTGGTAGACTGATGAAATTTGTAGATTTCTATCTAATTTTGTGCAAAATTCTTTCTGAAGAAGTCTGTCCGGCTGCCTCAATATATATTAACACGATTATTGCTAAACGAAGAGAGGTAGATGAAGAAAAATTGGTACGCAGATTTAACATGTAAAATGTAGATATTTACCAAATTTAATCCGTCAAGTGCTGATTTCATATCAGTCTGTACTTTCATAAGCATGTAAACACGACAACTCAAAAAATATATGGATATCAATCCGAAATGCATCAAATTTGGTATGTGATTTTGTAACTGCACTGTTTGCCAGTGTTTGCGAATACAAACATGCACTGTTTGCCAATGTATGTTCGTATTCGCATCCTTACCCAAGATCAAAAATTTTATGTGAAGTGAAAAAGTGGCATCCTTATTAGAAAGAATGCGAGAATATTTTGTAGAGATCACTTTCTCTAATTTCATATATGAAAAATTTTGTTTTGTTGAGTAATTTTGACTGTGTTCAGAGCCATCAATGTTATCTTTGCTGTAATTATTGGGGATATCTAAGTTAATTTAAATTTCTTTAAATTTTGATCACTTTTTCTCGAGTATGTATTCAACTGTGAGAAAATGAACGCTAGCTGTCTGTAAAATAAATTAAAAACAAAGAACTTTTGCAGTTATTTCAGAGAGAAAGAGAGAGAAGAGAAATATGTAGGCATCTTATACAAAACATCCATAGTTAATAAATTTCATAAAGTATCTACCTTTAAATTTGCTTTTTCTACGTGACTTTTTATAAAATTTTGCGTATTCCTAGCATAGAAGATGGAAATCCTCTAAACATGGATATCTATTTTGACCTTGACAATCTCGCATGCCTGTTTTGGTTTATTTCGTTGAATAATAAGCGATTGCGTGTATCGGAAATATGGATTCCATTGAAACCTGCCCTCGCTTGTCGGAGGTGCCCCAGAAAATTTATTTGGAGCAATGTAGTATTAGAATTTTTATTACTAACATATATTATACCAAAAATTTGAAATTCATGTTGAATTTCAAAATTTTTGCTAGAGTTCAATGTAGTTGTTATATAAGAAGAATAGAAACGGTTGAATTTAATATATTAGTGCAAAAGATTTCTGCTATTTTGTGAATTTTTCTGCTTTCTCAAAATGTTTAATCTGACTGTCGAACGATTATTAACAGAAAAAGTCAATTTGATATCTAGATACTAAAATGTTTTTAAAAATTAATTATTGTTTGCAAATAATTTTATAAGTTCGTATGCGTAAAATATCATATTTATAAAAAGGATTTAATTACTAATTTAATAAACATTTTGAGGGATTATCCTTTAGTGTATTGAATTAATTGTAAATATGACGATTTAACATTGTTGTTTAATTTCCATTTAATATTATTTTTATGAAGCAATATTCACTATTAAAAGCTTTTCCAATATTTTTGAAAGCGTATAAATATACCTTTGAGGAAATACCTTCTAACTATAAACATTTATTGGTAAGCTTTAGTTGCTTAAGAACAAAATAACTGTTTGTATATAACATAGATTTGTATATATTTACTCTGCATAGTTATTCAGTTAATTTTCGGTATTCTTTTGATTTTTAATTTCCCAATTTCGAAATTTCTAATAACTTTCAGGATGAATTATAATTAATATTTCTGTAACTTATTATTTATTTATATTCTTTTGTTTTATTCAGAATTCTCGTTCCTTTTCTAATATTTCAAAATTAAATCGTTTGTATTTTTAAAATGAATTAATATATGTGAAAAAGGAAAGGTTTCAAATGTCTTGCTTTTTTTTTCCTATGTACTTATCTTCATCTTGGTTAGTAGTTTATTGTGCAATCATTATTACTCGAGTGCGTTTTGAAGGTACTGCATCAACTATTAAGAAAACGTTTAATCGCTCATGAAGCCATACCACACTGCGGGAAAGACATTTGACATATGATAAACGTTCCTTGTACAGGTGTGCTTATACCTTTAAATAGTTTTGAAATTTTGGTACTTAAAGGCACTGTACTTTTGAAATCATACGCTAATGAGTAGCTCTTTTAATTTTGTTGTAAAAGCAATATTTATGGTTCAAAGAAATCATACGTGGGCATTGAGCGTCCCATTTATCTAGAAAGAGCACGCATCGATCGTAACACTCTTTTATCACTATGCCAGCAATGCTTCAGCAGAATTCCATGCTTACCGACAGATGAAAAACTTAAGGAAAGAATCCATGTCCGTAAATGCAGTCGAAGACATGATGCTTAATTTGGAAGAAGCTGCTTCTCTGGATGTTGCACCGAGAAGAGGACGATGTGCCATGCAATTGGCAATTGTGGAGCAACAGCTGCAGTATGTGCAAGTCCTTAAAATGTTACTGTTAGTGGCTGCTCAGAAACATGAGCACTGGATATTCCAAGGACAACCATGCGCATGCTTTTACCTAAAATTCTGAAATTGTACCCTTACAAGATACATTTCGTGTAACAACTAAAATTGCAAGATAATTTTTAATGTCTTGATCATGCCTTACATTTTCTGGCGATGATGGAAGTGAATGTGTACTGGCCATGGCATATCTTACTGATAGATGAGGCTCAATTTCTTTTAGTGTGTACTGGCCATGGCATATCTTACTGATAGATGAGGCTCAATTTCTTTTAGTTGATGCTGTGGGCACAAAAAATTGTTGCATATGAAGTTCCACAAATCCTTATGCCGTGCACCCAAGCCGTTGCATTCTCCTTAGTGCTGGGTATTAAAGATAAATTTTATTGATTGAAGGCACAGTGAACGGATTCGCTAAAAGTACAGTCAACAGTGACAGATACAGCAGACTTTTGGAGAAGAAT
>JAPMOR010075126.1:125175-139476 GCA_026543865.1 Argiope aurantia
ATTGGTACATATATACTTCGGTACAAGAATTGGTACATATATACTTCGGTACAAGATTGGTACAAGAATTTTATAGTTTTAATGTTTTATGAACTTATTTCGCCTCTTTTTATTAATCTTCCTTTTTAATGTTTTTATGAATATCAGCAAATACACAGTAACAATTGTCAACATCTTCCATTTCTTACAATCATTTTTAGAAGAATGATATAAATGCTCTTTATATGAAGTGCTCTTTATAAACATATAAATGAAATGTTCTTTCTATATAAGTAAATGTTATTTCAAATCGCATTTGAAGCTGCGGTGGCCGGCTTCGGAGGGTTTCAGATTCTAGACCCGATTCCACCATAGAACCGTCGTGTAAGCGGGTTTGATGCACGTTAAATCCGTCGGGACCAAATGTCTTCCCACTGGTTGTGGTGAGAAAGCTTAGAGTAAGGGTCAATTTAGGTATCGTCCTCTTCATCTGACCGCGGATAAAAATTACGAAGTCCATCCCAAAATAGCCCTAGTGTAGCTTTAAAACGGGACATTAATATAACCAAACCAAACGAAAACCGCACCTTATTTGTTCCCTTCTTATTATGTAGAATTTCTTTTAGGGGTATAAAAAATTTATTGTTTGAACTGTGACCAGAATTTCGAATAACATGCTGATCACAGTATACACAATATACCATAGAGACGCATTCAGAGCTTATATAGTTTCGAACGGAAATTTGCTTAAAATACAGCCTAGCAAGCATTCGTTTTTGCGCGTGATTTTCCAGTGAGGATTGTACAGTTAAAGTTAAAATGATAAAACCTGCAGAATTCGAAAGTTAAATGCATTGTAAATTTGAATTGAAGTGGTTTAAGAATAATTAATGTTAAGACCGCGAATAAATTGATTAAATAAACATCTGTTAACAGAGTATACATATAGAATGGAGATTCTGATTAACTCAAATTCTTCCTTGAATAACAATGTCCCCAGCGTTGGAGTCGTTCTCCTAATCATTGCATGAAATGTCACAGCAAGAACTGAGGATACTGATTCCATGAAATGTCAGCAGAGGATTTGAGAACAATGTTTCCATGAAATGTCAGCAGAGGATTTGAGAACAATGTTTCCATGAAATGTCTTGACATTATACATATTATGCTCAATGTATATCATAAGAAATTTCTGTCAGATCTTATGCCTCCAGAATATCGCTTTCGACGCTATATGACATTTGGTCATTTAACTGTGGAGGTCTTGATCATTGGCTGATCAATGTCATATGTAATTATGTGCCAAAGTTGGTATGTATAGGAATGGAAAATAGCTTTACCAGTATAGCAGTTAGACGTAAAGTAGTTCTCACTTTAAACCAAGCTTATGGAAACGTCTGATATATGTTAAATTAAAGGATTGGATCACATTCTTTTTTTATTTCGTGCCAATTCTCATGTTTTCGTTGAATTATAAACCATGCAAATCGGATCGCAAAAATTTCTTTTTGATTGCATATTCGATTATTAATCTTATGTGCCTTTGAAAAATGGATGTTTAGTGTTCTGTTATCTGCATTTTGAAAAGTTACTTAGCCATACATAACTGATGAATGTTGCTTACTGTGAATAATTTCCCCAACAATCTTTGGAATGAATTATCTTTCTTGATTCTTGGAAGTCATTTTGACCAGCTGTTGGCTTTGAATTGAATAGATTGAAAATTCTTCTTTTTAAATGGCATTCAGTAACTGGCTATATCCATATCTTGTTTGTTTCCATCCATTCTTTCTCTGCATTATTCTCATTCTCATCGATTACCAAGTGAGTGCATTTTTTTTTATTCATCTGTTGAATAATACACCCTCTCCATGATCAATTGTTGCTGTTATTTCAAGGTCAAAGACAGTGAATTTTTATTCATCTACGCAAACGATTCACTGTTACTATTTTGTATGTAGTAATATTTCTGTGTCCTTGATATAAAATATCTACAATAACTTCTCATTTTATTTAAAAAAATGTATTTTGCAGCGCTAATATAACAATTAGAAAGTTTATGTTGTAATTTATTAAATTGTCAGTGTAAAATATATTTTAAACAGTTATATGCAGCAGCTGGTATAGATAATCATGCAGATATGATTTAATCAAACACAATGCATGTAACTGCAAGGCCTTTACTATATTTGTAACTTTCTAATGTATCATTTAGCATGAAATAGTTTCATTTGTTTCAAACTATTTGATTGCCAAGTTCTTTAAAACTATAAATACTTACTTAAAATATGATATTTAAATGTAAGTACCTGAAATTTCATTAAAGCAAAGGATGAGTACGATTCGGATTTAATTTGAAATCATGCCTATAAATTATTTTTTGTTCCATTTAAAAAATTTTTATTTTATTTCTAAATCTTGCAAATTATTATTGTAAAGATCAAAGCAAATTTTGTGTCTTTACTACTGTGAGTTATTTCTATCAATTAAACATGAAAATTAATTATACTATTGCTTTAGTATTTATTGAACAATATACTACTCCTTCAGCTATATGTATGTTGCTAATTTTATTGAAATGAATATAATAATTTAATTTACCCTTCTTTCTTTCTACAACTTAATATTTTAATCGAAGCTACTAACTTCTCTGTCACAAGTTATTTGTGGATTAGTGCATGACTTCATATTTTAATATATAATTTAAAAATGCTGAGAATTTAAGATCGATTCTTCAAACACTCCCATAAAATATGATTCAGTTTGTTTATTAAATATTCTCCATATTTGCATTCTTGTGTCAGGGTTTATTTAAAAGATTTAAATTAGAGAACGTCATAAAAGACAAATAATCATTATCATACGCAAGTTAGAAAAATATTTAATGAACTCAAATAAATTTAAGCAACATAATCTATTTTCCCTTGGCAAACTGTTAAGTTTTCTAGGATTTGCATAAATTATGATATAGCGTTTTGAATTTGCTGATCTCATTTTTAGTTTTCTTTTTATTTGAATTCTAGATCAGTTTTAACATCTCAAATTTAAATATGATATGCAAATTTATTATACGCTGATTGGAAAATTTAACAGCTACTTTTCTGCATTTTTAAGAGAATCATTAAAGAGAAATTTAAATATACGGTAGGCGAATTAAAAATTTATTTCATTTTCTGACGAATCCGACTCTTTGAAATTAAATTTGATATCAGATTTGAAGAAAAAAATTAATGCCTTAAAGCTCTGCGATCTATTTTTAATTAGAAATTAACTATATTTTTAAAAGAATTATAAATGCGATACTGAAATACGTTTTCTGTTGTTTTTTTTCCATAACATTTTTATGTTATATTCTATTCTAACTTAAACACCTCATGCCCTCAGTAGATTAAAAATGTTAGTGAAATTATCTTAAAATCAAGAATAGTTACCTTAAATTTTAAATCTGTTAGATTTTAACGTACTTGTTACTTTTTTTTAACTATCATAATTAGATCTTTAAATAAACTTTAAAGCTGGCAGGGAACTTCTTATTCCGTTTCCTTTATTTTGCGGCGTCTTGAATTTAATTTTAATTCAAAGGCTTTATTAAAGAAGAGAAATATCGGCATTTTCAGACATTCAGTATTTGTAAACAGTGACTTTTCATTGCTATTTTTATTACCGTAAGTAGTGCACACTGTGTGGCCCCTTTTTTTGATAAACTGAGTAGTTTAGTTTCAGGTTTTAATGCATTTTTAATATAGTCAACATGTTAAATAATTTATTTTATATAATTTTTTTTTAGTTTCTTTTTGAAAATGTTGTTGTTTTATCCCTTTCGAGACCGATTTTATAAAATTCTCACTGGTTTAAATGTTCTTAAATGCCCCGTAGGTCTTGAAAGGGTTATGAAGTTGCTTAATAGTTTTTTTTTAAACTTATGATTCACGATTTCGTGATAATTCACTTTTATTCTTTTATCTTCTTTCCTTTTTCTTTCATATTTATTCTTTCACTTTTATTCTTTTCTTAAGTAGACGTTTGTATTTGCCAATACTTTAAATGTACATAATGACATAGATATGAACCTGGCTAGTTATAGTCAACAAGTGTTAATATTATTCTGTTTTATAATTCATAGAATTTGGATTTTTTTGTAAATTTATTTAGGAATTAAAATAATAGTATTTTCTCAGTCAAGCTGCTAGCACTACTTTCTATATCAGCCTAGATGGGAAAAGAGACGCCTAGTCAGATGCCCCTGATAGATGCCTAGTCAGAAATCTTCCTCTGTTTGTAAGTACTGAGCTGTTCAACCGCCAGTGCTTTGCAACTTCACAACTATTTTAAACTATACTTACTGTATATCTTAAATGCATTTCATTATGACATTGACATTTTACATTCAATTTTTCCTATTTGCTTGGTAATAACAACACTTCATTTCCTATGGCACAGAAAGATTCTATATTTCATTAATTTGATTAAATTAACATCGCATTTACGAGCTACTCAAGAATTATTTGTGGAAGGACCTAATAATTTTGAATGGTCGGATGCCTGAACTAAAATCCTTTACCCAAGTCTTTTCACCATATTGATCTCGTAACTGCTTTGCCCGAGTGCCATACGTGCATCGATTTATCGAATTTTGATAGTTGTAAGCAAAAAATAAACCATTCATAATGATTATAATTCAATATTAAAATTACTTCGAACACATAGATAAGTCAAGTATTCAAACGAATTTCTATTTGAATCAAAATAATATTCCCAAAATAGAAGGGGCCATCTTATTAGATAGTAAAGAAAATAAAGCATATAAGTGCTTAATTTGTTCCGTTTTTAGGATGAGGATTTTAAAATCTATTAAGCCTGTGTACTCGATGAATTTTTGATAACATCTGGATCTTTGATTCTGGCATCCGGATTTTGCTTACAGTCAGTGTTATGGCATGATCCTATAAGGATTAGCATGTTGATCTACCTACCTCATTAATAAGAATTGCAATGCTGGACGTTTTCCAATACGGTACAATTTGTAATAGCGGAACTATTTTTAGTGAAAAATTATTTAATTATTATACGATAAAAGCGCGACAAATTATTAATTTATTTCACGATGGTTATTTGATGATATCTGGTCGACACATTATTAATTTGTTACACGATGGTTATTTGGTGATATCTGTGCCACTGGTGCTGAAGTCCGTATTTTGCTTATAGGCACTGTATGGCGTAGTCCTTTTATGTTTAACTTGTTGATTTTACTCCAACAAACATTATACAAGTAGGAATTACAACTTTGAAAATTTTCACACAAGGTATAATTTGTAATATTGTAATTATTTTAGTGAAGAATTATTTAATTTTTAAATAAATTTTAGATAATTTTAGATACATAATGATATTTCTATTTTTATTCTTTATTGTCATTTGTTCTGTTCTGTATTTAATTTCAGTGAATGTAGCGTAGTTCACTACATGATAAAAAAAATCATTAAATTATAGGCGAGTCAAAAATTACAGAATTCTGAAGTGTACAAAATAATTCATGCAAATTTGTAGCATATTTTTTTAAAATTTTCATTTATTATTTAGCATAAATATCTTTTGAAATGAACTTGATAATTTTGTTCATTTTTATTTTTTCTGTGATAGATTATTCGAATTTAAGAATCTTTAATCATGTTTAATTATCTAATTTCAATAAGTCAATATATATATATATATATATATATATAATATAAGTTGTATTAGATTTTAATGAAATGAAAATCATAAATTTTTAATCGTTTGCGTATTTGCAACAATGTTGCTGTATTACAATTACCACTGACATAGATTTGTAAGCGTACCGTAAATAAGGTAGTAGCGCTTCTTATTCCATTTCCATTCATTTGCGTCATTCCACACTGTGATATCTTACTCTTAATTTGAATAACATGGCATGATTCAGATAGACAAAACGTGTTGGTTAAATTATTTCGTAGTTAGGAATACTAATCTTAAAGTTGAACGCCTCTACATTCTTTTGAATTATTTACTACGCCTGAATGAACCGCACCCTTAGGAATAATTTATCATTTTTAACGTTCTCCCACTCGAGGAAACATTAAATATTGTCGAGACTGCATTTATAAATGTGTACTGTCTGTGTTATACACCAAATGCGTGAAAAAAAAATACATCCCTTGGTTATTCTTTGTTCTAGGAAATTTTTTAGAAAATTGGTGCTCATTTTTCTATGAAATATGTATTCTCGGAATGGTTTAATTCAGAAATCCGCATATAATAGATGAATTAAATAGGTGTGCGATATTTTTACTTTGAAAAAACAAAGCCAGTGAATGTTTATGAATAGTGAATGAATGGATTTAAGTTATAGATATATTTTCTACACTGAGGTTAAAGTAAAACTTCCAGGAAAATTTACGCATTTATTATTCTACATTATTATGAATTTTCGAAATGTATTATAAGAATAAACTTATTATTTGTCAAATATTTTCCTGCCGTTTTTGTGCCTTTAAACTTCTATTAAAATATGTAAAGCAATGCATTTTTGTTTATATGAAGGTTATTATTGAGATGCAAAAATGTTTAAAGGAATGTTGAAAATTCAATTCATACAATGAAATAGAGAAAAGCTCCATTGCTTTTAAGATTGGAGGTTATAAAGCTTCAATTAACCCTAGAAGTTTTTAGACTTTTTATCTATATTTTAGACGAGAAAAATAATGAAGTATTGCGTAAAGGTGTAGCTTGAAATGAAGTATATGAATGAAGTATATGAAATGAAGAATCTACGGTATTGAATATTATCATTTGAGGCAGTGAAAAACATTTGCGAATATATTTGTCTACATTTAATTTTATAATGCGAGGACGAATTCGTCATCCAGTGACCTTTATGAAATAAACATTCTTTACGAAAGACGAAAGCAGTTCAGAAAAGTCATTGCCTCATAACGTAAAATTGTGACATATGAGGTTATTACCGCACTCAAGTGTGTTTGAACAATTACTTTGCTTAGTGAATTTAACATGGCTAATAACAACACTTCGTATCCGTTTTGATTAAAGTATTGAGATTGAATAATAATTCATCCAAGGTTTTCATTATAATGACATAAATCATGAACCTTGTTACCATTCAATAGAATATTTAAGATCGTTATTTTTTATAATTATTTATTTAGATTGCAGATTTTTAACGGTATTATGCGTTCGGAATATTTGAATAAACAATTCTGAAACAATCAGGAAATTCAAAGTTCAATCCAATGCAAGTAGGAATTCTTCTTTATTCCTTGAAAATTGAGTAAAGTTTTTTTTTTTTTTTTTTTTTTTTTTACTAAATCAAATTTATAACTTGTGTTTATAGGATTGAGATTTATTTATTAGTAATAAGTGAATTCCATTTATCTTGTAATTTAAATATTCTTGTTGAAATAAATTTTTTCTTCCTTAAGAAGAATGTTTTAATATTCTTTAAGAAATCATATTATTTAGGAAACTTTAATAAAATTAAAGATCTTTTCCTAATGTTCATGATGTAGATTTACCGATCAACTTGCGCAAAAAAATAAATTTGTTTAAAACAACTGAGGTCATCATTTTTACTTTCTCGTATACGCAGTGTAAAGAAAGTTTTGTAATCTTTAAAAAAACTTGAACACAAAATTCAAATCTGGCGAATTTACACGTTTTAGACTTCCCTGGGTTAGAAAAATACAATTTTGGGAAATGTGCGCCTGTCTGTGACAAAGATAACTTAGAAACGGTTTGAGCCGGATGGTTGAAATTTGATATACGGTCTTCACTCCAAATTTGCAGATTTCTATCAAAATATGAGTAAAATTTGTTCGAAGGAAGTTCGTATGTCTAGCTGTTCGAATATAAATTAACACGACGACTGTAAAACGAAGAGTTAGATAGATAAGATTCGGTACATCAATAATGTAGACACATATCAAATTTTGAGTCAAATCCAACGACGGATTCATTGTCTATCGATCTTTACGGGCCGCGGTGGCCTGGTGGCAAGGTCCCGGCTTTGTAACCGGAGGGTTTCAAGTTCGAGACTCGATTCCACCGAAGAACCGTCGTGTAAGGGGGTCTGTTGCACGTTAAATCCGTCCTGACCAAACGTCCTCCCACTGGTGTGGTGTGGAGAGGGGGGTGCCAACTCAGGTGTCGTCCTCGTCATCTGACCGCGGTTCAAAATTACGAGGTCCGTCCCAAAATAGCCCAAGTGTTGCTTCAAACAGGACGTTAATATAACTAAACCAAACTATCGATCTTTACTTGCAGAAACATGTAAACGTGGTAATTCAAAAAATGCAATGACTTAAATATACCAAATTTAGTATGAGATTTTGTGACTACAAGCGCAGTTTTGTGTCAAATCTTTGTTTCAATCCGTTGTAGAAAGAGTATCTAAACCACAAATTTGATTTTTGAATACTTCTAACGCATGTTATCAATTAATCGCTAAATAATTCGCCAAGATTAATATGATAGGTTCAGTAAACATGCAACTTTTGTACGTCAGTGCCTTGCAAAGCGTTGTCTGGTTTGAGAGTATGCAAGAGAATTTTGGAGAGACAACTTCTGCTGGTTTGATTCTGTCTCGTATTGTAAAATGTTTCACTGCGAGATATCATGCTAGTCGCTTTACTAACTAAACTAGTAAAACAAAAAATATTTTTTTTTTCTTTTCATCTAATAATTGAAGGACGCAGGTTGTTAAATTGACTTTGGAATCAAATGCAGTGTACTTTTAGGGTTTTCATTCAATAAAATATTAAAGTGCAATAGTCAACCAATTCTTAGAAACTGGCCATCAAACTTTCGGCATAGTTAATACAATATATTCATCAAAACATCAACAAATATCAGCAACGCGTCTTCGGCAGCTTTTTTATGGTTTTTCATTAATGATTGTGTTAGCTCTTCTGCCTGGCATGTTTTGCCAGTGTCTTCCTAAAAGAGTGCACGTGATATACTGAATTTAATGATATTCAATTATAATGCAGAACTGGGATTATTTATTACAAAATGTTGATTATATTACACTGCTTGATAAAAATTGAGAAAATGAATTCTTTTGAAGTTATTTTTTAAATTTAATCGTATTAATATGAGCTATTTTATTATAAAAAGAGAAGACTCTGGACTTTTAATTTAACACAAAAAATTGCATGACAAAGAGTTGAAAAACTATCTACGGTTACTACGGGACTACGGCTAATCTACGATGGTGGCTTGTTTTATCTCGGTAAAAATATCTTTGCCTATTTTCTAGGAATTCCAATAATAAACCCAAGAGGAATTTCCCTCTTTTCCATTCATACGTGAGTCAAACAAACGAAAATAAGTCTTTATCGATGTTGATAGGCTGTCTAGCCAATGCTATCAAGAATTATTTCCATGACTGACATTGCTGGGGAGGTTGTAAAACGAGATAATATTTCCATGATTACAATTCTATGAATTCCGAATTAGTTTTTCCTATTGAAGGCAACCGAAAATTATTTTCATAGGAAGTCAGCAATTTATTGTTTCATAATGACAGCAACAACAACAAAAAAGAAAATAATATCCACTTGTCCCAGAGTTTGATAATTACGTCAGACTTGTTGAGTTCCTCATCATTTCATTGTATGTGATGTATTCGCAGATTAAAAGACGCCCAATTGGAATCGCAGCGGGATCTGTAATTACCGGACGAATGTCGGACGTAGGCTTTGTGTACTGAAGATAGTCAAGGTCAAGGGAACGGTCTCATTGTTTACTATTTCTTCCGCGTATCTGTCAGGAACGTCGCTGTTTAATTGCGAAGCAGCTGCTGTTTATTGTACCATTTCATTATATGCTATGTGACCGATAATAACGTGGTGTGGATGCTATTTCTATTGTAGTGCCATACTTACATTTATTTTAAAGGTTATTATTCATGTGATATATGAGTTATCACATGAGTAGCAACCATTAAAAGTGATATAACATTCAGTCGTAATTTAAATATAAATCACTGTCTTGATGAAGGAAAGAGCAGGTGACATGACAATTCAGCATAAAAATACTCGTACTTAGTTTCTAAACTAACAATATTTGGCGACTAGATTATTTGCTGGAAATTTTGGTTGGGCTTCATTAAAATTACATCTCTTATGCATAATTTAATATTCATAATTCTATCAAGAAAGGAGGAATTTCACTAATGAAATCCAAACCCAAGACATTAATTTTAATGTCTTAGTAGTTTACTTCTAATTTCATTTATATAAATTTTCTTTCTGATTCATCTGCACAGATAACTGCATAAATAATTGGTTGCATCTTCTTTAATTTCCGAAAATGGAAGAAAGACATGTTTTTAAATATGTGATAAAATAATCAAAATGCTTTGTGAATTTTATCGCAACAATGAAATAAATCGTTTGTTGAAATTCATACAATAAATATTTTTAAAATATTGCTGAAATTTTTGAGAAGTTGCAAGTTAAGTTGATGTCATTAAAAATATATTTTTTTTAAATTTAAAATCATACCAAGATCAAATTTGTGTTATATTTTCAAAAGTAATAGTTGGAAAACTTCGATATTTCGCTTAACTTTTAATTAAATAAAACTTCGAAAAAGAAATCTTCACTGTATACGCACACTCTTGACTTCTAAAGTACATCTGTGTCGAGTTGGGTAGCTCTAAATGAAATGGTCTGTCTTGTTTAACACCCTCCCATATTTCTTTTTATTAATTTAGATAAGCTTAGTTACGTTTGACCTGTAACTATAAAGTTAAATGAATTGCTTCAATTTACCTAGTTAAA
This sequence comes from Argiope aurantia, assembly GCA_026543865.1. Classification (NCBI taxonomy): domain Eukaryota; kingdom Metazoa; phylum Arthropoda; class Arachnida; order Araneae; family Araneidae; genus Argiope; species Argiope aurantia. Next base: position 135,975 of record JAPMOR010075126.1, read on the forward strand.
CAGCATTGGGTATTAATTCTTAATATATGAACGTTTATCTGACGAATATTCAGCGGGTTTTTTTTTTTTCAGAGAAATGTTTAAAATTTAAAGAAATTAGTTGATATTCAAAATAAGTTACTGTTACAACATAGTATACTGTTTATAAATGCGGAAAATATATGAAGGCTTTAAACCTTCGAAATTGTGGTTTACTGATACATGGGCCTGTATTGTATTCTCAAATTTAAAGTACGATGTTTGGAAATTTAATGACAACCATGTAATTACAGTTGGTAAATGTTCGTAATAATTCAAAATGTGCATAGTTGAAACACTGTCTTGATCTTTCAATTATTTTTTCTATCTATTTATCTTTATTATTATTATTTATCTATTGTATACAATTTCTTTCTTGTGATGCAGAAGTCTTAAAATGCCTGAAGCAGTACTATTTTTAAATACCTGACACAATACTATAGTTTTTAACAAAACTATTGGTTTTAGAAATTCAGAAATAAAATGACAGTCAATGCAATGGTTTCTTCTTTAGGAATGAAATTATAATCAGAAGAAATTAAATCCAGGTATTGAAACTGTCAGAAAAAACATTATCGAACTGAACATCAGATTTCTAAAGCTCTAAACCATTACATTCGTTGCTGTCAAAGGAATTCATATTGTTGTAACTATTCTACAACTTGCACATCACAGGAAATAATTTTTGCTCAAATCGGTGGCTACATAGAAGAACTTTAAATGCATCAGGGAATTAAAGAGAGTATATATAATATATTAAATCTTGAATATAAAAAGGTAAAAAAATAAATAAATAACAGATACTGAACTAAACGCAAAAAAGATAGAGGTAGGAGTAGTATATAATTTGTTGTGGTCTTGTTGTCTAAAAAAATTGCAATAAAACACTTATTGGCATTCATTCATATTTGGATGCATTTTCACGCTTATTAAAATGTTAATATTGAAACACAGACATGAATTACGAAATAAATTTTGTTCCCATCATTCTTAAGCATATAATAATAATAATAATAATAATATAAGCAATCTTCCTTAAAAATGAGGATCAAAACTTTTTTTGTATTCTCATTATCGTTATACTTTGCAGCCTTAAAACTTATAAAAATAAAATCACATAATGTGAGAACTAACAATACTTTTACAACCTGTATAGTTATCTATAGCTCTCTTGGGAGCTGAGAGATTTCTGGTAAACTGAAATTGTTTCTTGTCGTGGTGAAATTTCAATGTAACGATTATTACTTGGTGATAAAAGTAAAATTTATATCATTTCTTAAAATAGTTTGTTGCATTATAAAATTTGTGTTGGCGATAAATATTTGGACACTTGTTTCTTCTATATATAGCAATCTCTTGAAGAAATTGCTGCATAAAATAGAATCTGTTTCTCAGTAAATAAAAACTTATATTGAACTTGTATTTTAAATGAGATTACCTATTGATTACCTATTTTTCGATATTATATTAAAATGGTAATGTTTTCAAATATCTTTGTTATTGTTTTTTTTTCCTCGGAAATAACGTCGTTCATTGCTTGTTAGAACGTCTTAATAAAATAAATTTTAAATAAATATTAATCGGTGTAGTTTAATGTATTTTTACAGGGTTTTTTTTTATTATTTTTTTTGTAGATTTGATAAAATCTATGAATTTATTGAATACATGAATTGAATTTCTAATCAAATTACACCTAAGTCGGATAGTTTTTTTCAGAAGAAAACTTTAATCCTGACTAAGCCACGAAAATAAACTTTTCTAAAAGTGAAAACTTTATTAACGCATTGCCATATTTTATTGAAACATTTCATTTAATATAATTTTTTAAGAATTTTTCTGCAATATTGAAAAGTTGAAACTATGATTTCGAAGCTAGCATGCACTCCTGAAGGTGAAGGTATCCAGAAAGGGTGGATGGGGAATGGGGCTAGTTGACAATCCCATCGCCGATGACGGGATGTGCTTCCTTAAGCCCTATTCCCATGGCCCGTGTGTGCCTTGCGCTTGCCTTATTTTGCCATCATTCCTTTCATTTGTGATTATCCGGGGCTCTTTGATGTCTATTTATTTTAACGACAGTTTGCGGGAAGCTCCCGATGGACGTCCACAGGCGAGAGTGGTCCTACAATGGGTCAGGTAGCACATCCGTAAATGCAACGAGCCATGGGACCGGGGTTTTAGAGCGGGGATCTGTGCATCACTTTGCACATAATGGTGACGATTTTGCGCTGGTCATTATGCCGTTATGGTTATCTGACTCTTCAGTCATGAAAATCCATGCAATAATTTAATGCTAGGGGGCGGGGTGATCTTTATAAATTAAAATTTAATCCTTTCGCCACTATCAGTATAGTTTTTGCTCTATATTTCTTTCATTCAAATTGTTTACAAATTTTATTTTAAGCCATGCTTTACAGCCATGACGTTAAATATTTAAAGGAACCAGAAATGTATTTTCAAAACGTTTAATTGCTTACTGCAATTAAATAATACTGCTGATTTTTTTGAATTTTGGAAGGGAGAAAAATTAGAAGCAGAGACATTGACCAACACATTAATTTTTTTTATATCTATTTCCAACCAAATACATTAAAAAAGTCGCAGATGATAATGAGTCTTTTGTCATAATGTTATTCAGTCAAATATATATTCAAATCAGCAATTACTCATTAAGATATAAAGTAATGCATATTCAACTGATGATTTGTCACTGCTATTTTTAAACTGTTTGTTAAGCATTCAGTTAACCTTCCTGGGTGTAGCTAGCTGCCAATCATGTAAATATCACGTGGTCCCCCTGTTGATGATAGTATACTTTTTTCCAGTAGAAGCGAACTTGACTTCTGTACTACGGGGAGTGTGATCTCGGCTCTCTTCCGAGAAATTTTGTGTGTAGTTGTCTACACTATGGCGTAATCATGTGCCTTTTGTTGTTGATGTTACCAATAAACCACATAAAAGACAACATTGTGTCTTCAAGTCGTTTCACCCAGACAACAATCTTTACTATCAAATAAATTATTGTGTAATCAGGAAAAGCAACGATAATTTATTTACACTGCTGCTGTTGATTAAACAGTTAAAAACGTTAATATGTTGTGATACCTGTGATTATGTGCTCTAGACACAGTTACTTTGACAAGTGAACCGAATGTGAATGTTTTTGTGACACTTGTGAAGAATGTTATTCTCAATCTATGAGTAGCGAATCTATTTTTAATGGATCGCATCAAGATCTTGAATTTATATGTATATTTCCATGATTTGCAAAGATGTGTTCTGGATATAAAATGTTTTGATACATCAAGCCACAAATAAGAATTTTTACAAAACTATATTTAATGATAAGTACGTTTTTGGAAAGAATGTATGCTGTTCTTTCCTGAAAAATATTCGGTCCGCTGATGGTGAAACTGATTGCTGTGAATTCAGTATCCATAGGGTCAGTCGAATGTTTAAAAAGTTTATGAAATCTATGTTTTAG
>JAPMOR010075126.1:144476-187113 GCA_026543865.1 Argiope aurantia
AGAAGTCAAGTCTTTCTTCTTTTCCTGCGCGATGCATACACTAAGATCTGCAACTCACTGAAGAAAACGGGAAAAAAGAAAACAATAAAAAAATAATAATGAAAAAAAAACCTTTGGGGCTAATTATTTTCCTCTTCGATTTTCCGATAAGCAGAGAGCAAGGCAGCTGTGGTGGAAGACTTTGCCTTCTCTCTGATAAGATCCTTTACGGGAAAATCTGCAAATACTGGCGCTCCCGTTTCTCCAGTTTTCTTTCGCGATCTATCGATTCCTGCTCCAGATTTTTCTTCTCCCTTTCCACCAGTAGTATCTTCTTTCCTTTTTTCTTTTTTCCCCCCTCTGCCTTCCTTTTCCTGCATGTGCATACAGTATTTCGGATCCCGAGGGCAAATATGGAAGAATTGGGTAGGTTGGTAGTTGTCTCGATGCTTGCGTAGAAAATAAAGATAGGAAACGTGCAGTCTACCCCTGTACCTAGATTAAAGTCAGCGAAGTTTGTGAGGGGTGGGGGCGGGACTGGAGGGGTCGTCCAAAGACGATCTTCAGTTTTTATCGTCGGTGATTGGAGGGGATTTCGTTTCTTCACGATTGCTCTAGGGAGGGGGGTGAGTGAGGCATATTTTATGTAGGAGAGGCCTAGATCTTTATGTGCATCTTGGACAGATAGAGCTTTAAAATGAAAGAAAGGAACTTAAATGTCCCTGTCTCCCCCGCGATTCCTTTTTTCACTAAACGTTTGACGGTTTTTATTTATTTGCTTTTTGCTTCGTTATATGCTTGTGGGAATGTCTGCATGTACGGAATCCCTGTATTCAGGCATTCCATTTTAAAATTCCACCCTTTCTTTATTAAAATTTAGTAAAAAATTTTACGAAAAAGAAGCTGGACGTCCATCATTCTTATTTATTAAATTTTTTTGAGTTTTGTTAAATGCTTTTTATATAAGGACTTAGTTTAATGTTTTTAATTTATTCTGTCGTTAAAGACATTAGAATATTTTATACTCTCATATAAAATTCGCATTTATGAATTCTATTCTTAAATTTAGTAGTGTCATGACTGAAATTTGTAGAAATTAAGGGAGAAAAAAAATTGAATGTTTTTCATTCTTTGCAAAGGTTTTTTTAACTGAATATTTGATGGAATTTGTCTTTTTAATTCTCTCTTATTTAAAAAAGACTTGTGTATAATATAAGTGCGTTAAAACGTTCGCTGCCACGATTCGCACCTGAAATTTGGGCCATCTCATTAGATGCCCAATTTCTTTGCCATCTTTAAACTGTAGTAGAGAAGGAGCGATATAATACGATAGGTTTCATACAATTACGTATTATTTGTAACACACATGCGCAGTAATGCTGCAATCAACGTGTTAATCAGTTTTTTCAAAAAATTTCATCTTTATTAAAATTTCTTGAAACAATGCCAGACCTTTTAAAATCTCATTTTTCAAATGTCATGAAAGAATTTCAACTGATTTTTTTTATCGTTTTATTTTTTACTAACCACCTCTGGCGAGCAGTTTCGAGATTAACAGTTTGCTAAAAATTTCAACTAATTGTTTTTTTTAACGTAGTCATTCTTGCTGGTTTCGTCAGCAAAATATTTTTAAATTTAAAATTTTGAAAGGCATATTATGTACATCTATAATCATATATCTTGTTTGAAAGTCATGCTGTTATAGAATTCTTGCGTTATTCTGTTCATTGTGATATGCCCTTTTCTAATTGTCTGTCTATACCTACATACATCCAATTGTATCACAGGAATGAATAACAGTATTTTAAAATGAATACGTTAATTTTTTTTTTCATTCTTTTTATTATAAGTACAACCAAGTATCAAATTTTATCAAAGGTTTGTCTTATGTCGAAAGTTTTATTTGTTTGAACGAATGAATAAGGCCATTATCTTGATCATCAAAAATCGGGGAAGCTTGGGAAAACATAAGTGGTAACAATGAAATCGATCAAATTGAGTTTCACTTCAACAATGAAATAGATTGGTTTAAAATATGCTTAAAATATTTTTTAGAAATTGAATTTAAAAAATAGAAAAAGGATTATACTGCAAAAAATTGCTGCAATTGAAAGATTTTTTTAAAAAAATCTTCAGATAATGTCCAAATCTTTTCTGTTCCACAATATTTACGAAAGTTATCTCGGAAGAGCTTTAAAATTTGAAATAAAATAAAATTCATATAGGTGCTTTCATACTCATATATATCAAATTGTCTAACATGTAGAGCATTGATAAACACACACATTCATCTTTGCTATTAATAGAGATAAAATAAAAGCACCATAAGAAATGATTTATTTTAAAAATAACATTTTGTTTTCTACTGTAGACAGATTGTTACGAGCGAGGGTAGAACCTGGGTCCTTATGATTCGCAGTCGAGTAACATGACCACAATACAAAAGCAATTGCCCGTGTAGCGTACCTGTTAACTGGCTTATAAGCTTTCACCATAATACTATATATTCTTACTTCTTGTAAATGAAGTATTGCAAGTATATTGACAAAAGTTTCGATCTCGAGATTTTGACGAATCTCCACGCTTCAGATCTCTCTGGATTAAAAAAAAAAAAAAAATACATCTTTGGCATTATGTCTGAAAATCGCTTTGAACTAGAATGAATTATATGAACATTTACTGGTTGAATTATATGAATGTACTTCCAAATTAGACTTCTGTCATTAGTAAATTTCTATTTTGAATGAAATGCAATCACAGCAAGTCTGTCTGCCTGGCTGTCCAAGTAATGTTTTAAATATTTACAAAATGCGGAACAAACAGCAGATGAAATTCGGTACTCGGATTTAGCATCAAAATTATAGATATTTGCCTAATTTTAAATATGATCTATCAAACAATTGACCGTCTTCGGTCTGTATGCATAAAGGCAATAATTCGTAAATACAATGACTTAAATCCATTAGGTATGTAATCTTGTGATTACAACTGTACAAATTATTTGTGATTACATGTGTACAAATTTCATGTCAAAGTTGGATTTCAGTCGGTAAAAAGGCGTTCAAAATACTTATTCGCGCGATAGATTCAGTAAAAGGCTAGATTCACGCGAAAGATCTATATTTCGTCGCTGTCGTTCTCTAATATTGGGCAGAGTATTCGCGACTTTGCCGAAGGTTCTCGATTTTATGCGGAAGATTAGGCCTTTATTGAAGAATATGCGAAAAAGTTTTAGAGAAATCACTCCGTTGGTTTCTAAATGCCGCAAATATGTATACTTAAAATCACAGAAATTTAAATTTCAAAATGAAGCGTTATTTCATATTGTATTTTTGCTTAGATTTCGTACATAATTTGATTTTTTGTATTTTATGCATAATTTTCATAATTCGTTTGTATGAAAAAAATTTTTAAATGTTGATACGTGGAAAACCTTCTGATATTCTATAAGAATACTTTCTGAAAATTTACTTTTTCATCAATATTTTTAAGTCATTTTTAACCAGTTGACTATTTTAACCTCATCGGAAAATGCGTATCTAAATTGTCATAAACATATATATGTCATATAAATATAATAAATAATTAATTCTAAATATGATAATTAAACAATTATATAATTATAATAATTGTTATTGAATAAACTCGTCATAACGCAAAATGCTGTACTTTTTCCACGGCGAGTATACTTGTCAAAAATAGTTAATTGGTTAAGGTTGCTATTCTAATTATTCATATAGTTGTTTAACACCTTCTCTTAACATTCCATGTCCATATTTGTAAAATCTAAAGCTACTTAGATAAAATTTGATATTTATTTCCGTATTTCAATGTATAGGAATTTGTTTTCTATCTGAAGGGGAAAATGCAGAAATATTTTGCATAATTTATTAAATTAACAAGCACGACATTTAAATGCTAGAAACTTTTGAGTGCTCTTTTTTTGCTGGTCTGAATCCCAAATGTTGGGGTTACATTTTACATTTAGAAATTAATTAAGGAGTGCCGTGATAGAAATCATTTAAAGCACTGGCATTGAATAAGTGCTTGAAAGGATTTTAATTGATAGATTTGAGATTTAATGCGTGATCTGGGAAGATGGATTTCGTTGTAGTTCAATATAAAAAAAAAAGAATTTAAAACTCTTTTACTTAATACTAATGAATGCAAAGAATATTCTACCCAAATAAATTATTTTAGTTTGATTTTAAATCTTTGATGTTAATTCTTCCCCTCAAATTTGCTAAATAACTTGGCTACGAATTTTTTTTTTTTTTTAAATCTCAAATCGGTTTACTTAAGTCAACTTGTCACTTAAAATAAATAAAACTTTTTTTAAAAGGATGTGGGTTTTTTGCCATTAGAATGAGAGCTTTAAAATTTTTAATGTAAAAGTAAAATGAAAATTAAGTATTATCGTGCTTTTTTTTTTTTTCCCTAACAGAATAATAAACTTTAATAGACTTCCAATTTGATTATTCTTACTACATTTTATATAAATGAATATTCTAATGTTAATAAATATTTGATGTTATTTTGTTGTGAAGAGCTAAGTGCTTCGAGCTTTTCCATTTACCACAGCATCAATAGTTGCCAAGCTAAAATATTGGTACAAATTGTCGCCAATTATCGGCGCCAGCGTAGCAACAAAGTGTAAATAATTCCCAAATATTGGCGTCAGACTTTGGCGCGTTCGTGCTGATGCATACTAATGGGTGAACCTTTCCAATGGAGTTGAATCCCGTGACATTGTAGTCTCATTAAAAAAGTACTTGGGTAATCTGTTTCACATTGCATATTGTCTATTGCAGATTATATTTTTACTGCGGTAAGGTTTTATGATTAACGGAGTCTTTCTGTTAGTTAACTGTAACTGATATAATTCTCATGTAACATTGAAGACAGTTCATTGCAACATTGAAATCTATTGTTGAAAATGATGCACTTTTTGAAATTTCCATAATTTGGGATTAATTAATTTTGTATTTTTTTAATTTTAAAATGGTGGACGAGAACTTGCGCAAAATCACTTAAAAAAATCTCGCTTAGTTTTTTAAGTTAAAATTTAAATATATATATCCTAGGCGTACATTCCTACCCTTCAAATTATACCTGTGCCAAACTTGGTAGCTCTATGTCAAATGGTCTGCTCTGTAGTGCGCTAAAACACATAGACGTACATTTCCGCAGTATTATTAGTAGAGAAAAAGAACATCTCCGGAATTATTTCTTAAGTGCCCTATCTACTTCAACATATAATTGGTTTTAATTTTGTTGGCCTTGTGAATAAAAGAAAACAAATTCTAATGTTTGGCCCGGTTGTTTTTCTTTTCCCTAAAATTTTACTCAAGTTCTCTCCCGTAAACAAAAGAAATTTTGTAGTAAGTGTTGCGGCACTCACAAACATATGTCGATACTTAACAATAGCCGTCGGTGAATCCGAAGCCGTTCAGAAACAAAAACATTTGTCTTGGCGACGAAGAAAAAATTCCAGTGCCCGTTTAGCGATCACTTTTTCAGAGAATGTCTCAATAAATTGAATAAATATCTTTGTCTCTTCCGTCTTTTCACGTGGAACGGCCTCTCAAAAAAGGACTTCATCGCGTTTGTATGTACTCTCCTCAAACGACAAAATCATCCCTATCACACACACACTCACTTCATCACCACCTTCTAAAACTTCCTGCTTGCTCGCCGACTGATCAAATCCGTTTTATTATTTTATTTTAGTTTAGTTCTTTTCTTTTGGACGCTCTTTGCTTTCTGCTTTGTTTGCTTTTTATTTTCTTTTTTTTTTCATTCTCTGTTTTCGGTCTGTTGTCTTTTTTTTTTGTTTGCTTTTTCTTCCGTTACATTGTAAAGTAAGTTGCATTTGTAGCGTCCGCATCGAAGCCAGCTGCTACCTATCTATGCAGCAGCTTAAATATTAATGAAGGACTCTGCTGACTAATATGTGGATTCGTCAACCGAGGAGAACGGAAATTTTTCGAACAAAGGATTTATTTCCAGTTTTTGATTTCTGATGGCCGGGAAATTGGATTAGTTTCGCCAAGTTTTGTATTTTTGTAAGTGGTTAAGACAAATATAAGATGCAATGCTAAATAAATAATGGCAGCGTTCGAAGAATTTGGCGATTTTTACTTTTCTGTTTTTCCCTTATTTGTGCTTTCTCTTTGTTATACTTTCGGTGTCTGAAAGATAATTTTTACACGTTTTGATGGCTGTATTGGCTCTGGCAGTTTACTTGAAATAATGACTTTATTCTTGTGGAAGGCACTAAAAGCCATTTTCTGATGGGAGTGGGAAATGAATATTTTATGGTGTTCGTGATTAGGTTCTTGAACTGTCTCAGAAGTTTTGTATTTAATTTAAATAATTTTAAGTGTTGAGATATTTATTTGCTGGGATTCCAACAAATCTTGCCTTTTAATAAATTTTCTAATTTAGAAAATTTATTCCAGTAATTTGTGTGGACTTTTAGAATACTGGATTGTTGTTGTAAATTTTCCTGTACTTGATTAAAACAAGCCATTATAGTGGTAAGTAAGAATAGTGGTAAATATTTTTTTTTTATGAAGGTTCTCTTGCGATGTATTTTAAACTCTACTCTTAATATTATGTTGCATTTCATTAATATCACCGGCTCTAAATTAATTTTCACTTGGACGAAGAGTTTTATTTCTCTTAAATTTAACAGCTAGGTAGTGGTGACATAGGAAAAGTAATGATTGATTTTCACTTGTCTCAGCTGCATCTTGTAACCCCAAGCCATGCTTGCGATATTCGTCAACGTATTTTAACTAAAAAGAGCTCTTATGTTAGTTGGAATGTGTTAGAAACACTTAAATTAAGCTCTTTCAAAAAGAAATTTATTTATTTAAATTCATATTTTCATAGATAAGTTTTTAAGCTATTCTGCAGATCTTAACAGCCACCTTATTTTGTTGTTCATTTTAGATTTTTCAAAACAAAACGCATGAAGATCGGAAGCTTTAAGAAAGAGGGAGGGAGTGAGTGAGCGAACCTAATTTCGATTTAAAAAATGGCTTACTGTTGCACGTCCCCCTTGCATCACATAAGATAAAAATACTCTGTGGTTGCTACTTTTCTCTTAGGAATAGTATGTTTCAATTTCAACGGTAACTGAAACCCCGCTTTATCATTTGATATGTAGAGTATATCATATGTAGAATATAGTTATATCAATGTCTCGCTTTGAAGCTATACGAATGCTGTTGTTGGACATCCTTGTAATTTTAGACGACATCTGAGTCTGAATCCATTCACGGAATTTCCATATCATATCACTGGAAAAAACTCTTAGATTTCACATGAGTCAGAATCCTTTATCTGATGAATTATCTACAATGGAATCAGATTTCGAATATTACAAGTATCTAGTTCCGTTTTTTATAAAAGTTTCTTTCATAAATTTTAGTTATTTTTTTTATAATGGAAAGCAACGAATCTATTTCAAATATTAAATAAATAAAAATAAAACAAGAATTTCAATTCTTTTTTTTAATTGTTCTGTGACCTTACTACTAAAATTCAAACAAACTAATAAACAGTATATTTCAAGATTTTGATTTATTTAAAATACATTAGGTATTTCCATTTAGAAGCAGAAATGTTCTTTTTCTGAAAGATATGCTTTAAAATGGCTTTTTAAATACCGTTACACTTAAAACAAAATAATTGCTTTTCCCAAAAGTGACAAGAGAAAAGCTCTTAACCCTCCTACGCATGGATTAGTTTCTCATCCTTCAACCGAAGTAAAAGTAGATCAAAAAGATACGACGCCCAATCATCGCGAGAGCCGTTTACGGACGGCGAAAAAGTTGCCAAATACGTTTTTATCTGCATCCAGACCTCTGTTGCTTGGCCTTTTTAGTTGTATATTTTCTTTTTGTGCTTGTGCCATTTATGGTCGCTTCCTAAACCGGTCCTGCCCGCAGCCATCATGCTCATCATTTCGCTGTCACGACCTTAAAAATAAAAAACGAACAAAATAGGAACAAATGCGGGGTACATTTTTTTTGTTTTGTTTTCCTCCGCTGGATTTACTAGTTGGCAGATGGTTATGCGGAGTTATAAGGGACTCGCTGCGATTGCTGGTGTGGTCATTGCCATTTTCAAATCAAGGGGTCATTCGCAAATTGTGTGCATGATGACGAGCGTTTTTTGGATATGCCTCTAAAAGAGAAAATAAATTGAATAAATAATAAAGAAAATGTTAATCATAGGGTGAAAAGACGTAAATAAAAATTGTTTGCGATATTTATTTCGAGTTTGGCCGTTTTATAAGGCCACGTACGTCAAAATATGTATAGCAAATTATAGTTAAATATTTTAGCAGTTTATAAAATGAATAATTTTAATATTTAACATATATTTAACAATTTATTATCTTAAATCATTTTACGGTCAATTTAATCTTATCTTTTTATGCATGCCATCATATCTTTTGTATGTTGCCACCGATTCCATCTCAAATGTAATAATAAAACAAAATTGTAGTCCGCGTCCCCGGGCTTTTTCTTATCAGTCTAAAGCAATTTGACTTCCAGTTCCTTGGTTATAACTTTTAAATTAGAGAAAATGTAGAAATTTCATTGAATTTTGAACATTTAAAATAAAACTAATGAAAAGGAAAAGGTTTTGTTTTCCGGTTTTTATTTTTTTTAAATTTTATCATCAATATTTATTTCCTAATTTTTATTGTTCCAAATAAAATTGGCTCTTAGAAACAATTATTTAATTTCAATATCTGTGACAATGATTTAGAAAGAGGTTATTTTATTTACTATGCTCGTTTTCTTCGCTGGACAAATCGACAAATTATTGCATTTCTATATTAGTTGTTTTTACTTGTTTGTAATGTAAAATAAGTAAGTTTTGAATGTTATTTAAAAGCAGTGAATTACTTGCAAATTTTTTTAACTTCTCTTTCTAATTGAAATATGACGTCAATGTTTGTTTGTTTTTTGTAACTATTTGTAAACTATTGTAAAAACAAAAACAAGCCTTTTACTACTACTGTGGAATTTGAATAGTTTTAATCTAATTGGGCTAAAATAAAATTTCGAACTGAACTGGAATTTAAATTAAATGAAACTGATTTTTTTTTTCTGAATAGGAAATGGAAATGATCAGAGAAAAATTAGACTACCAAGAAATTAAAAATAAAATTTAGAATTAGCCAAGTTCTATTATAAAAAGTACGTTTTATAAAAGAAATGTTAGCATGCCAAATTAGAAATGTTAAAATTTTATCAAGAATTTTTGGGAATTCTTATAAGAAAACGAAATTAATATATGATTGTAGTAAAAACCCTGTATATGTAAAAAAAAATCATATTAAAAATTACAAATTATTGAAATCTAATTTAAGAGTTGTTATTGAAGGCACACAAATGGTGTTTGAGAACAGATCTTGCAATTTTGAACATGAAATATGTCCTGATATGAATTTGAAGTGCATTTTAAAGATCTATACTTAATACCGTGTCTTTGTTGTATATGTATGTGTTTTCTTATGTACTATCAATGTTGTTTTCAGACAACTATGCCGTTGCAGTGCGCTTTTATATACCTTGTTGTGATCTTATGCTTTCTTTTCTATAAAGTGTTCAGATTTACCATGTGCATTTTCTTCCTTCATTATCATGGAATAGAATAGTAAATGTTTTGTCTGGAGATATCATTTTTTTACGGTTGACTTGAATGTCTTTCTAAATCAACTATACTGTTTTGATATTGTGCATTCCTTCTCTGTTCTATGAAGTGATTCGATAGCATTCCACGTACATTTCAAAAGGATAGAAAATTCGCCGTATAAGCGTATCTGGTGATGCACGCCAAATCCACCATCTTAAACGTCTTCCCTTTGGTATAGTGCGAAAGTTTAGAAATGGGGGTGCAAGCTGAGGTATTGTATTGTCCTCGTCATTAATTGCGGTACAGAATTGGATGTTTGCTACATAATAACCCTAATGTTGCTTCGAAATCTGATGCTAATATAATTAACTAAATTTTAGTAATCTATTTGAGATATACTGTTTAATGCCTTTTTCAGTAATGTGAATTTAAAATGAACTCTGTTTATGAAATAATTCACAAAAAATTTAATTAAAATTTAATGAGTTACCTTCAGATGAAGAATTATATTTTTCAAAAAAATAGTTTTTGTAAATTTTAAATTAAAAAAAAATACAAATGAAAGAGAGCAGCAATAATAAATAATTTAATCAATTACAGTAAATATTATTCCTATTTAATTGAATATACCGAGGAAAAAGACACTATCAATAAATTTCCAAAACATTAAAGAGAGAGTTTGATTTAATCATAAGCTCCTTTTTTTCTTCTTATTATTAAAATATAATTATTTTACTATCCATTGGTGTTATTTTTTTAATTAAAATGAATATTAAATGAATTTTCTAAATTATATTAATATAAATCGTCTAAACGTGAGCGATTGTGGAAATTTCATTTCTTTTCAATTGATATTTTTCTATTGTTATTGCTTCAAGAAATATAAAAGTTGCTTGAGCAAATATTATTATTATTTTTTTTACAAATACTTATTCTTAATTCTTTATAAGTTACTACAATTTCTTGATTTAAGTGTTTCATTGCTCTTGAATTGTGTAGTAAATGTTTTTTGTTTTTATAGATAACCAATATTGTTTTATTTGTTTAAAAAATTGGTTTTCTTTTTTTTCAGGTATGAATGTTTTCAAATCACTTTAAAAAGCTGGCTTTATTTTAATCTTGAAGTAAGTAAAAGACTTAAAATATTGCAAATTGACTCTTAAAAATTTTTTTTCAATTAATTTATAAAAATAAAATTTTTTAGTAAAAAAATCGTTAATGCTTGAAAATTATGTATCTTAACTTCATTTTTGTGAGAGGTAGTGTTATGATCCAATAATTTCGTTCTGTAAATCGATTTAAATATCTTTCAGTATGCCGATATTTTTCAAAAATTTTTAATCGAGATAATCAAAAAATTTTAACGTACATCAACGTTTTATTAACGCAATTTCTTTTTTAAACCACCATATGAGCGCATATCAGCCAGGCAAATATTTGGATTGTAGGTTTTGATTATGGATTATTTTTGTTTTGGAATTTGGCGTATTTGTAGGATTTAATTTTTACTCATAATATTCACAAACGACAATTCGATAAACCTAAGACGCAAGACACAGTAGTTAAAGCTTTAAATTATCAAAATGTATCTTGCAAAAATAAAATATATTCTATGATATGTTCATTCGGGTTTTAATTGATTTTTTTTCCTTTATAAATTCAACATAAATCCTATTAAAAATGCAAAATAGAACTCTTAAAAATTTGAATCGCAATGCATTAAAAACATTTAAACGACGCAAAATGTTTGTGTATTTACTAGATTTTGAGCCAAGGGAAGAAGTGATTTAGGAATAATGCATTGGATCATCTTTTCACATTTTACTTAATATTCTTGAATTTTCTTTTTTCATGAAATCATACCATTTTTTTCGTTGCTACTACTCATATGCTCCATTTTCCCAACCTGTATCCACTTAAAACCGACTGGCATAGTATACAATGTAAATTATTGGTTTGATTTTCAGATTTTCTTCGGTTATCATTAGTTCGTACGGTCACTGGCACGGCTAATTTGCATGGATTCGCTCCAGTGAATTGTTATAGTTGAACAAAGAAAAAAGCGCGGAAAGTTGTTTAGATTTAGTTGTGTCTGTTGGCGATAAAGTTTGGGAAAAAATTGCTTTGCTTAAGCATCTGATTATTAATGACATTAAAATAAAGTGCAATGAAACAGGAAACAAAATAGCTATTTTTATACTTTATTTGCATTAAAAGAAAAGGATGCGGTCTTCCGAAATTTTTTTCTAAGTTCAAATGTATTTTCCACCTTCTACTCCAACGTAAAACTGTGGATTTTGAACAAATCCACATATTCCACGAGTGCTCAGTTTATTTTGTGAGTCGACACCTGAGTTTTTTTACGCACACTTTCAGTTATAATAACAAGATAACATGATAAATTTCATTTATTTAAATCATTGCCTTTTCGCGTTTTAATGCATACGAATGTACAGGACGGTAAATAATTAACTTCTGGTCAGATTTGGTTCAATCTTCGATACGATTCTTCAATTTAAATGCTAAATCCGAGAATAAAATTTTAGGCAACGATGTCTTTACCTTTGTAGTTGATGTGTTTGTATTTACTAATATGCGTATAGCCGGGCAGATTTACTTCCTATTAACGAATTTTGTTTAAAATTTGATAGATAGCTGCAAATTTAGATTAGAGATCTTGTACCAAATTTCACTTTTTAATGAAAAGCTTTTTAAGCAATCGCGTTCGCTAATTGTCAAATACGATTCCAAAAGTGTGCTTTCGGTGCTAGAGAAGTCTAAACGTGGAGATTTATGCTAATGTTGAGTTCGAATATTTTGACACTTTGTTCTTTTTTTGTGTGTGTATACTTTATATACGAGAAAGTGAATAAATCAACTAATGTGTAATAATTACCTTTGTTTTATTTTTTCCTTTAATTCTTCAATTATATCTATTCACCTGGATTTCTTTTTAAAATTTATTTTAGAAAGATTTCAAAGTATTTTTTAATTTATTTTTCCTAACGTCTTCTTACTATCTTGTATATACGTAATATAGAGAAAGTATACTAATCGTCAAAAAAATTCGAATTCGAGATTTTGAAGAATATCCTCGTTTTAGATATCTCTAAGGTCGAAAAACACATTTTTGGAAAATGTCCTTATGTCTGTCTGTGACAAAGATACTCAAATATTTTGTGCTAGACGGGTGAAATTTGGTATACGATTTTTACACCTAATTAGGTGATTTCTTTCAAATTTCAAGGAAAATATGTTCGAATATAAGTTAGCACGATAACTACAAAATAAGAAGAGATATGTAAATAAGATATTTGATACACAGATTTAACATATATAGTTCAAACACCTGCCAAATTTTGAGGTAAATCCAACAAAGGGTTGATTGTCTGTCGGTCTGTACTTTCAGAAACATGTAAACGCAATGATTTAAAAATGCAGCGACTTAAATGCATCAAATTTGGTATTGGATTTTGTACTATTAACGGCATATCGAGGAGTAATCGTCAAACAACTCGCGAAGGATGATGCGATAAATTCAGTAAAAATGCTGAACTCATGCCAAAAGATAATATTTCGTAACTATTGTACGCTAATACCATGCAAGGCGTTCTCCGGAATGATACTCTTTAATAGAGCATGCCAGAAAGTTTTTGGAAGATCATTCCGCTGGTTATATATGTGCATAAGCATTGCTTTCTGGTAAGTCACATTACCTGCTATTTTTTGAATGTTAACCTCACCTCGTGCAAAGATATTTCTATCTCATTCATTGATTTATAAAATTTGTGATATTTAAATCTAATTAATTAATCTGAAAACTAAAAATTAATTTAAAAGATAAAAAAAGAATCGGATGGTTTTAAATACCATAGTATTCCATTAATATTTATCGATGCAATTAGTCGCATATATCTTAAAATTGAATGCGTTATCTAATGGGAAGTTAATCAAATTCGTTGACTAAGGTTTAATAGATAATTTTTTTTGTGTAACTTGAATGGATTCATGCATGAAGTACATAATTCAAGTGGAAAAACAGCATCCATTATTTTAAGGGGAATGCATTTACTGTAATTATTTTATATGCATGTTTTTATTTTAATGGTCTGAATTGCAATCTAGTATGGCTTTTCTTACACCAGACTGAACAAAATCTTTTTATACTAACCTAATTTATATGCACCACACACTTGATTATGGATTATTGTCTTCCTTTCAAATCCTGTTTACGTAGGAGTAGTTGTTGCCTCCATGTCCCCTTGGGAAAATTCTCATCGCTAGTGACAAAGTGAACTAGACAACAATTTGCCATTATGTCTTCCCGTTCTACGCTTACATATTAAGATATCAGATTTTCCGATGGTAAAATTTTATTTGGTTCCTTCTGTATCATAACTATGTCTGTGTAAACAGGGTTTTAGAGAGGTGTTTGTTGCTTTTTCAGTCATCATTTTCAATATCTTCCATTCACCAATCATCCTCGTCTTGGAGGAACTCCGCCCCCCCCCCCCCCTCCTTTAGGTAGATTCCTACAGGAAGACTACTTTTTGCAATAATTCTCATAACAAGACAAAAAAAAAAACTTCACCGATCATGGTCCCAATCATGTATCCAAAACCGCCCTTCGTTCAAAAGTTACAGCGTTATGATCAATATATGCGTATAACGCTCTGCCTATGTTATTTTGCGAATAGGTTAACCAGAGTAATTTTTGTTTGTATTTTAACTGGCCGGGAATATATTGTTAGAAATGTAAATATCTCGGACGAGTTCGTAAATGGCCCATCTAATGTGGTGGAAATGGTGGGGGTTTGAAATTTTCATTTCGCTATAACTTTCTTAATATTGCAGATCGGAAAATAAATCCAGTTAACCAAATTATCGTCTCATTAAGAACGAATAACCTTTGCAGTAAAATCATAACCTTTGCAAGTTTTTCGGTAACAGCAATAGCTTACAAGTTGGGCTGAAAAGTGATTTTTAAGCCCTAATTTTGACTGATTTTCTAGAATCAACAGTTTATTTTGTCAAATAGTAATTTAGATGTAAAGGAATCTATCTACTTTCGCTTTCCCGTTTGCCGAGAGTAGCTTATTTTTAATATCGGAAGTTGGTAGTTTTCTGGTGATTCACAAGTTACAGTTTTATTTGGCTTAATGCAATTAATCCATCGATGTCAAGACAAAGACAAATTCGAGATATGTACACTGCCTCTTTCATAATTTGACACAAATTGCCTAGAGTTTTCAGTAAATTGAAGCATAATCACGATATTTAACTCCAAAATCATGTTACTTGAAATATCAGCTTAACTAAACGAATCAAAATGCCGAAATTTTAAAATATTCACCAGCATTTTACATTTTTTTTTCCTATTTAATTCTTAAACCTTATAGATAAGTACAAACTGAAACATTTATATAAAAAGGAAGTGAATAAAAGAATAACATGAAGTGGCTATATTATTCTGATAATTAACTATGCGAAAAAACAGTACGTTTTGCAAAATTATGCACCATTTTTTTCCCATCAGATTTCCACGTTTGCGAAAATATGAGAACTGAAATAATTCACGGGCCATTTCATTTTGCAAGGTTTATTTATTGTTGGAAAAGAAGAAAACAACTAGAGTATAAAACTAGTTTAATAACCAGAACCATGCATTCTTGGCTGTCAGCCATTTGGCACTATTGTTTTCGATTTTTTACGCCTTCATACTTTTATACGAATGGAATCGTCTTTTTTTTTTCTCCCCCATTTCTATTTCTTAAGTTCGTGCCTAGAACTTTCTTATCTTTAATTGGAGCGCATATGTCATGAAAATCATTCTGTACTTAAAAAGAGCTGTTTGTACATTTAATTTTTTTTAGTCACTTAAATACTATCTTTGGATAGATATAATATGTGATAAAAATTTCCCTTTTCCACTAACAAAAACGAAATGAATTATGAGACAAACATCATTTATTCATTAACAGTTCTTTGAAAAGACGCACAAAGAATAACCTTTTTTTTTTTTCTATTTAGAACCTTCAAATACAAATATCTAGCAAAAAAATAAATAAAAATAATAATAATAATGCAAACTTTTCGATAAAATAGCAATTACTTTAGTGATTATCATTTTTTTTATTTACTCAACGTCGATTTAAATAGGAAACATTTGCGTACTGAAACAACTCAGTCAAGATTACATGCTGAATGCAGCTATACTAAATATTAATTCCTCAAATCGTCGAGCTGATTGAAAAAAAAAATCCAATTTTCAACAAGAATCTTATACAGGAATTAGGCCGTTGATTTGAGGAGCAAAAAAATCTAATGACTGAATGCATTAACGCATTTAGGGTTTTTTTGAGTTAACGTTCGTTTTAATCAGAAATAAACAAGTTAATGCACTGAAACGATAAAAACGCTTTATTTTAAACAATTTTTCTTCCTTTTTATTGTTCAACTCTCTATAAATAAAGAGGTTAAGTATTAACAGGTAAATGCAAATTTATAATTTTTACAAAGTTTTTCTAACTGATTTTATTCAAATCAACGCTTTCGAATTCAAGTTTTTTTTTTTAATATGTTAGAGAATTTATTGAATTTATAGGTATTCAAAGCACAGCTTTGTTCAACATCCTTTTTGAGAAAACGTTTTTTTTTCTTTTTATCGGCAGCTGCCTATATTTTGCATAAATTTTCTTCCATCAGTTTTTCTTGCAAACGATTTAAAAATTAAATAATCAAACTGTTGGATTCTACTCTTTTTATTTATCATTTTTTTTAATGGAAAGCGAAATCGAAAAATTTTTCTTTACTGATATTTTTCCCTTTTAAGTTCATCTTATTAATCTTCCGATCTTTTTTTTTTTCATATCAGTTTGTATATTTTACTTTTGAATGAACAGTTGAAAGCTTATTTTGCTGTTCGCTTGAAAAAATTCCGATGAAAAGAAAAATGAGATCTTAAAAAAAAAAGAAGAAAGAAATGGGAAAAAGAAACAGAATTCTAAGATTTGATTCAAAGGTTTTTTTCTAAAAATTTAATTCTGTCTCAAAAGAGAAGACTAAAATTTCGGAAATGTAATATCTAACGATTGGAAACTTTCATTTTCAGTTTTTTCTTTCTTTCTTTTTTTACTTTCGAATCTTATCTAGAAATCCTTTATACTATTCCAATATTCTATAATTTTTCTGTTTCCGTAGAATCGTCTTTCATATATTAAGTATACTTTTTGCTAAAATGGCGTAGTGTTTAAGAAAACTGAAATAACTAGAAATACTTTAGTTTAAATACACTTAAGAAAAGAAAAAGAAAAAAAAAAGGGAGAAACAAAATTAACTGCATGTTTTCGAGAGTTTTCTCCCAACTTTTTTCTTCAGAAAGTGAGTATTCGAAAAAGGTGTACTCTTATCGGATGAATAAGTCCAGGGTATTTAAATGAGAAGTTTCAAGTTTAAAAGACGACAAAACCTTTTCAGAGATTTTTCTTCTTAAGAAAACAGATGATACTTTTTCAATTCCATCTAGCGTAGTGAAATATTTACTGTTAAAAATACTATAAAATTGCCGTTCAAGGCTCCATTTTGATACTATGTACTAACGAATCGAAGGGTTATTAACTGTTTAGTTCATACTTATAATGATGTAAGATGATGCTTCGAATTTTATAGCACAAGAAATATGAATATATTTTTTCTTTGTCTTTTGACTTGCACTTCTTGTACGAAGAAAAACCTGTTTGTAATTTGGTCATTTTTTTTGTTGTATTTCGATTCCATTCAAACTTTGGTGCGATATTACAAATTATGATATATTAGATAAGATATTATTTTCGGTGCCAAGACCATATAATTTATTTAAGTTATTTATTATATTGTTAACTCACTATGTTTTCATATTCATGAAAAGGCGACCAATCATTATGGCGTTGAGTTTGGTCCAAAGTTTGATGCATTTCTGGAATTTGACAAATAACATCCATCCAGCTGATTTTGATTTTTGTTATCGTTATCACATAAGCAATGACAAATATCGACAGACAGCTTACCGTTTGAAGCAATTTTATCATATAAAAAGCTTATCAAATTTCATCCGTCTAGCTCGTTTCATTTTTGAATTATGTTTACATACCGATATAACTCCAAAATTGATTTCTTTAAACCTAATTTGTTGTAAAACATGGAAACTCATCAAAACTGCGTGGCTAATTTTTCATGATTACATTGTGTGTGCGCGCGTATGCGTGCATGCGTATATATATATAATAAAGGGGCCAGTTATTGGGCCCTATATAAAATAAATGGGCCAGTTAACTGTTCCGTAGCGAGGGTAACAAGCTGTAGAGGCATAATATAATTTTTTTGCCTGTAAAGCGTCATCAGTGGTTTAGAAATATAAATGGCTTCTGCCGTTAATTTTTCACAATTTATGATATTTCATTTCAAAAAATTTTAATAAAGCATTAACTTTTTGTTTCGATGACATCCCATATGACTGGCCTTTGATATATCAGGAAGTCCCAGAGATGTAAATCTTATTTTCTTTGTTTTCAAAAAATCAGCTTTTTACTTAAGTCTTTAAATTATTCGGGATCAAAAATGTTTACATTTTATCATTTTAGGGTTCTTTTACGCCCAAATCTATGAAGAGGGTTGTATTAAATTGAATATGTATATTGATTACAATTTTAAACAACTTTAAATTTCTTATACCTTTGCAATTTTAACCCATCCAATTAAAATGCAACTAAACAAATAAAATAAATCAGTTTTTTATTTATTAGCAGTTATTTGAGGTCATTGTATTTCAAACATCAATGAATAAAAGCTAACATGTAAATATTAATACTGTTCTATAATATTATTGTACACATTTCATTATTTTAGCATTTCTTCACAGTAATGACCCTAATGCATCTAATATATATTCTTTGTAAATCCAAAAAAGAAAAGAAAAAAAAAAATCTTTTTGCCAAAAACCTTTTCTTTCCTGCTATTCCACGTAAAAGGCCCCCTGATTGATTAACCAGATGCCAGTCGCATGATCGCAGTACTTTAACGTGAACTTTTACATTTCGTCTGTCATTGGAAAAAGAAAACTTTCCAATCCTAATGCTTTTTTAATGGTAGCAACAGAGGTTCTTTGACGTTGCCACTGCGGCGTAGGTTTATAGGGACACCTGTTGCTAACACCTGCGCTTTTCGTCGCAAAAAGCGATTGATTGGTTCAGATGCAGTTTTTATGATAACACTGGCTAGCCTTTTTATGTGGCTGCTCACAATTTGACATTTTAATTTGTTTTTGCTGATAATGGTTGGGTTAAAGAGAATAAGGAAGTTAAATTTTTTACGACCTAGATTTGATTTATTGATTTTTTTCTTCTTTTGCACATTAGGTGAATCGCTATGCCCAGTTTATTCATATTTAGTTTTTAATTAATCTTTTCTATTCGATATGTATTTATCCGGTAATAAAGCAATTATATTTGAGTATTTTTCATGTTGTGGTGGAAGGAAGATCATTATAAAAGAAGCAATGGAAACAAGAGGACGTAATTTTTTGTGAACATTTTTTTAATGATCACATTTTACACAAACAAACGCAAACACGAAAGACAAGACATTAATGCGCACACCTTAACAGAACAGCATATCATTTCCTTATTTACAATCGCAATGCACTATGGGATGCGTACCTAATAAGGCATCGCCATCTGTTATCCAAAAGAGCAGATAGAGTAATGCAACTGCTACAGTGTATTCTTACTTGAATGCTCTTGAGTATTCTTTTTTTTTTTTCTTGTATAGAAAAAATAAGAGGAAGTACTGTAAATGTTAAAAAATTCGAAATCGAAATTTTGAAGAATCTCCACGTTTCAACTTTCCAGAGTTCCCAAAACATATTTTTGACTCAAACACATTAGAACTGTTTGTCTGTGAGCATAGTAAATAAAAAACGCTTTGATATAGACGGATGGTATTTGGCATATATATTTGCGACCAAATTTGTATATGTCTATCTAATTTTGAACAATATCTATTCACAGGACTTGGTTCTTCGAGTACAAGTGAACTCAATGATTACAAAACACAAAGAGCTAAGTTGATAAAATTCGGTACACAGATTTAGCGTCAAAATTGTAGATTTTTCTCAAATTTCCAACCAAGTTTGTTAAGTTTTTGACAGTCTGTTGGTCTATGCTTTCACATACATATATACGCAGCGACTTAAATCATTGAAATTCGTTATGTTATCATGTGACAAATGTAATTCCGTTTGAAAATTTGGTATCAGTTGGTCAACAAAATGCTTACTACAAATGCATATTTTGAAGATAGGTTCAATAAAAATGCTATATTCTGCGGTCTAACCCAAAGTTCACAATTTTATGCGCAAGGAACGGAACGCCGTCGCATACCCCCGGGCTGTAACCATTCTGGTCACTAAACGGTTTGATTGGAATTTGAGTTATGGCAATTTTATTAAATACCAAAATATTTACAGTAGAAAAAACATAAATAACTATGTACAGAATTTACAAACATACAAGAAATGATAATAAAATAAAACATTTACAAAAATTAAAGAAAAAAATATTTGTAATATGCAGAAAGATAATATGCATGAAAAAACACATGAATTTTGTGTTCATTTGTTTTCATGACATAGTATATGAGGATGTATTTACAAAAATCAAATGGAAAATAATTGGTTAGAAGGGGTTTAAAAAATTTATTGTAGAGTATGCGAAACAGTTCCGGGGAGACCTCTCCGACTAATTTCTAGAATTTTATCTCAAGAAAAAATCCTTTTATCATTTGATAATTGAGCTTTCAAAATGAAAGCCATAGTAAAAATATTTCTTCGTTTTTTATTAGCTATTCATAGAATAATATGAATTCATGTGTGCATGTCCTTGGATTTCAACACGGTTTCTTTTATTTTTCTGCCGTTGTTGCTTTACTTTATTTCACGTTAATTTTGAATCGGTGCATTATCATAATTTTCCACTGTTGTAATTTCTGACAATAAATGCATGGAAAACATATGCTGCATTATTTTATAATTCAAATTTTTTAGTATTTTTATTTTCAGCAATAGATCACATTTATAGTTTAATAATGAAACTTGAAAAATACTATTTGTTGGAATTCAGCAAATGATCAATTAGGTTATACAGTTTGTTCTATATAGCATCAACGCATGCAGATACAGACTTTTTTCTTTATTATAAGTAGAGATATAAATTGCAGCAATTTTCAACATTTTGATACAAAAATAAGGTGAAATTCTATCATTTAGTGATATGGCAAACATTAACCAATATTTTTTAAATAACTACCTCAATTTAGGAAAAATTTGCATTACACTTAAATTGATATAATTCAAAGACATATGCTTGAATTTTATAATCTGTAGAAATCAGTATCTGTAGTAATATTTTCTGGAGTTACATCTCAATTTTCAAAATTCTATTTGATTTTTAATTATTATCTCTTTTAAAAAAATCGTTCAGATGTGCACATTTTTTTTACACCCTTCAAAGCGTATCTGTATCAAATTTGGTAGTTTTTCTTTATCATTATATGCGATATAAATTATAGCAATTTTCAACATTTGACTGCAAAAATAACGTAAAATTCCATCCAAATTCTACCACTTAGTGCTGTAGATAGCATTATCCATTTTTTTTAACTGTCTGAATTTATAAAAAAAACTTGCATTACATTTAAATTATATTTTATTTATTTTTTGTGTGTTTATTTATATTTTTATTTTTGGTTTTTTAAATTTTATTTTAAATTTTTTTTTTTCTGTTTTCTAAATTTAAATTGCCTATCTTCGGTAAATTTTATTATTTACAAATTATGTTTCAATGATGCTGTTGAAATATTATGTAGGCTTTTCTGCTTGAGTCATTTAGACCTCTCCATTTTTTCTTTTTATGCCTGCTCCTTTTTTTTTTGTTTTGTTTTTCTCTCTTCTTCTTTGGCTGTGTTTTTAGTTTCTAGTACACAAGATTATGAAAAAAAAATTTGAATAGCTACTAGTCCTTTGATAGCCATTTAAATTTTTTTTTAAATTTTATTTATGAGCTTTCACCGGTGTAACGCCATTTTTGGCATATACCTAATCATCATCAGAATACATTTAAATTAATATGATTCAAAAACATGTTTAAATTTCATCTTACATAGAAGTCAATTTTGTGCTATAATGTTTTCTGCGATTACAGCTCATAATTTCTAATATGAAGTTTAATTTTTAATTCGCCAGAACTTTAAAAAAATCGCTCCGATCTCCATATTATATTCTTCAAAAAATATGTGTCAAATTGGGTAGCTCTAGTCAGACAGTCTGTTCTAATATAGAGCATCAACGCATTGAAAAATACTGACATTTTTCTTTATTATTAGTAAATATATAAATTTTTCAACATTTGGCTACAAAAATAAAATTCCGCCCAAATTCTACCACTTAGTGTAGTTAGCATCGCCCAATCGAAACACTGCGGCCATCCAATCCAACAAGTAAGGTGGTTCCTCTTCCGGCGGAAATGATTCAGTGGATGTCGGCCGGCCGCGTGATCTGTCTGCAATGGGCAGGTAGTGTCCGCCCACCCCAACCCCTCTCACGCTTTGCATTTAAATTAACTTTCGCATTTCATTAACTATAGCGTATAATAGGGACATCTCAAGCTCACCGGCTGTTGGAATTTCATGAACTTCACTGAAGGACTGGGGAATGAACGGCCTGAATGACTTTCAATTAAGTTAAGAGGGTGCTGTGCTGAGGTTATCAGACTGCAGATATTTTCTTTTTTTTAATCATCTAGTAAGAATGTGACATCTGAATTAATTATCTTTGAAAGGCATTGAGATCATTAGTTTTATTGTTTTGGAGTGAGTTTTAGTTCTTGGTAGTGTGAAGTTTGGGGCTATTGTTTTATTTTCGTTTCGACTTGATACTGACTTGAAGATTGATGCGTTTTTAGTCTCTTGGGAATCATTTTGGTGTGATATGATGATCGTGGAATGTCTTGCTAGATTAATATATTGGGGGACAAAAAAAATATTTTATACTTCATTAAGTTGAGTACTACAAAATTTAATTAATTTAGATATAAGATGTTTGAATCAATAAAATTAAAAGAAATAAATTTTTTTAACATGTTTTGATGCACATTTATAATAATATTTCAGTAAATTATTTAAAAGAAAATTTTAGTATCATCTTTTTTGTAGCATTCCAAATATGTGTGTCATTTTAATGGTATTAGTGAAATGTATCAAAATTCTCTATATTTTCTATTATTTTTAACATGTTTTTAATTCGCTTTCTTTTCTTTTTAGTGCATAATTGCAATCTATTTTAAACTAAGTTTCCAATGAGATAGATACTTAAAACTTTAAACATAAATGGATGACAGCGGATATTTTTTTTTTTATCTGTCTGATTGTTTGTTCTGTACAAATTTTGCACTCGGTTAAAAACTTACCTTACCGATAGATGACGCCATACAGAGTCGTTAACTCATCGGGAAGTTAGTTTAAAATTGATTTGAAACATTCCAGACTTACAAAACTTGAGAAAGTACAAAATAAAGAGTTGAATAAAAAAAATTCGTATGCCTTGTTTTTAAAACGAACTAAAAAGTCCCAAATAATGTCTTCTAATACCAATTCACTGTCAAAGGTTTTCAGCATTAGGAATCTATATATTTTAAAAATTCACAATTCGAAATTTTCAGGACAATCTGTATGGAAACAGAAGAAATTATTTTATACTATTTAATCATTTTTAAAAAATGCAGTATATTAATTTTTAAATAATTTTCTTTGCAATGGTTCAGAAATTTTATTAATTGTATTTAATCCTTTATGCATAGGCTAGTAAAATTGTTGCAAGTCCATTTACTAGATTTTGATCCTTTCCCTTGCAGAACTAATATGTCTATCCTTTAGTCACCCTATAGAAAGTTTGAACCCTCCTCCAACATTATCCTTTATGCGATTAACCACCCATCACGCTTTGCATTTAAATTCACTTCCGCGATATCTATAACCTATTTGCTGTTTAAACTTACGATTCTCATTGAATGAATGACTACCGATGAATGAATCTTTTGTAAGAATATCCTTTAAGAAGATAGCCCTCTGATATCATTAGATAGCAAATATTCTTCTTTTTTTATCTGGGAAGAATGTGACACCTGAATTAATTATCTGTGGAAAACTTTGAGATCATTAATTTTATTATTTTTGAATGAGCGTTGCGCTTAAAAGTGCTGCGAAAGTTTGGGAATTGCTGTTTTATTTTCGTTTTTGGACTCGGACATGGGAAGATTGATGAGTTTTTACTCTCTTGAGAATGCTTGAAACCTATTTGTAGTTTCACCCAGATGTGTGAACTGCTGGTGATGGAATATATAGTAAGGTTACCATATCGATAATAGGAGACATGTTTGGCTTTTACACTTCATTAAGTCGTGTATGTGGAAGATTAAATTATTTTTTCATTAAACTATTAAAATGTGTGTTGTATATAGAGAAATAGTAGAATGAAAGTAAGAGTGATCTGTGAAAGTATGTTACGATTTGAGACATAATATGTGCTATTTATAAAGACAGCAGTAAATTTGTATAGTTATTTTGTTTCACATTTTATAGTTATTTTATGAAGTACAGCTGCTATAATAGTGGAGAATTTTTTCTTCCATCTATGGTCTTGTATTAAAGCTTCCCTAATCTGATTGTTATTTAATGACTAATCAGACTGAGAGATTTTATGCTACTACATGTTTGTCGGTAAACTGGACAAACATCAAAGCCCCCCAGAAAACCGCAAGAGGGGCCCAAGCCCCACCTGAATATTCACCGGTCACAGGAACACCACTTTACTGATATTGGCTGTATTTGATTTTAATTTAATCTCTTGTGCAACTGTGATTTCCATGATTTTAAGTGTTTCCTTTCAACATTTCTTTTACTATAATAAATGTATAACTATTATAATAACTGTATCTATTGGTGTAATGTCCGCCTTTCGCGCCCGACTGATTTGCCAGGGATATTGGTTGTGTTTAGTTTCAATGAAATCTTTTTTGTGAATTTGATTGCTTTTAACCAAATATTTTTTAAGCATCAGATTGTGATATACATTGAAGCCGCTTTATTTTAATGCCTTCCTTACTATTTCACATGTGACTTCAAGTCTCGTGGCATCGTAATAATATTAAAAACTTGTGTCCCAGTTAATCTCGTATAGTAAGTAGAATTGTTTTTCCTTCCCTATCAGCAATGAGGAGGAAATCATGTCATTAAATATTCAACGAAACGAGAAATAAATTATTTGAAGGAAAGGGTTTGAATCCAAACAATGAAAAATAATGCTAAAAATTATGTAAAAAAAAATATTTAAAATTACTGAAATTTAATGGGAAAATTGCGCTACTATACTAATTAAAAAATGAAAAGAACAGTTTTTAAATTTGAAATTGATGTAAAAATTAGTTTTACATAGTAATGTATGCACGAATTCACTTGGCAAAAGTGCCGAGGTTTCGCTTAATTTTTAGTTAAAATTTTAATTAAAACTTTGAAAAAATCTCGCATACTTACATTTTTCTACTTTCCAAAAAGCGCACGTTTTGTCTTTGTACCGAATTTCGTAGTTCTAGATCGAACGATACGGCCTGTATAACCCCCCCAAAATAGACGAATAATTCCTTTATTTTTAGTAGAGATAAGATGGAACTAAGAATACGTTAACTATGCGAGCGATCGAAATTTGGCAAGGTATCTTATTCTGGAATGATAAAAAAAAAGTTATAAACATTTTTTAGTTGTTAAACAGAACGTCTGTTTTAACACGTTATTTAGATATTTCATTAACTCTTAAAAACGTTGAAAGTCGATTTTTTTTCCGCGAAATTTATGAAATTTTTTAATTTAATATTCTTAATGTTTGAACAGATTTCTTTATAAAGCCGTTAGAATTTTGTTCCCAAATCTATTTTTTGGCAAGTTACACTGATTTTTATATTTTCATTTACATGCTTTTTAATGCTACTTAGTATCTTTAATGCTATTTTCTCAAATTCTACTTTTTGATAGAATTTTCTGACAAAAAACCTCGTAAATTAAATTCGAATGCATATTTTTGTTCAAATTTGATATAATAATTTCTTAATATATTCTGTAGTTCCTGGACTAAAGAATAAGTAATTTGGTCATTTAGAAATATTTTATAGTTGTTTTCTTCTTAACAATTTGAAAACAAAGGTTGAAAATTTAGCGTTATTTAAAAATCGAACCTTAATATTTAAAAAAATGTCAGAAATAGATCTTATTTTTTAGTTAATAATATATTTATATATAATATAGATTTCTAAATAATATATTTCTTTAGCTATCAGTAACATTATCAACAAAACATTTGATAAGCTTCTAAATAAGATTTTTGCTTTATATCTTTTTTAATTAAAAAAAAAAAAAAAAAAAAAAAAACCAGCACTCTTTTAAAATTTTCGAAAAACGTCTGCACTTAACTCATATTTTGGTTTCATAAATGTTTTCATTTTTTGTCTTCATTTTTTTTTCTGCATGCATATATCCAAAAATATAACTACTTTCGAATATTTTTCAAAAACATTCATCCTGAATGTAGTCATATAATCTAATGATTAATGCTACGATTATTGTGTATAATGTGACATTAATCGTCGAAGTTATCGGTTGCCATTACTAAGAGATTGGCATTTACCATTATTCAGAGTGAATCGATTGCAATAATTTCTAGAATGGTGTTACACCCTTTTCATTATCGACAGCTTGGTTTGATTGGAGGTATCCGAACGGATTTTCGATTATCAAGACTAATTTGACTGTTCTGATCAGTTTGACATTATCCGACAAAGCACTGATTGCGCTGATTAATTCTTTGTCGATAATTCAAATAAAAATCTAAGTCTAACATCATTCAGATTTTCAAGTTATTCATATTTCGAAATTTTGTTCACAGTTTTAAAGCTACAGTAGAATAAAATCTACTCTGAACATTGAATCTACTCTGTATATTTGGGCATGCTAATAAAAGTATATTGTTGATTTTTTTAAAGAAAATAATTGCATAGTTTTTTTTTTCATACTGTGATGAAAAGTAAATAATTTCATTTCATTTGATTTTTTTATTTTGCTATGCATTTTTATGAGAATTATTGGTTTGTAGACACGCTTTCATAAGAAGACGGAATACTAGGAAAGATCATACAAATTCGAAAAACTAATCATAAAAGCTAAGTATGAGGGAGTATTAATTAGTAATGTACATAATTGTGCATACAATAATAAAAAATGCAATGCATAAAATGAAAGGATTAAAGTATTTTCTGTTTATTATTTTTTGGCATAATTGTCATTCGTATTAAAGCATTATTATTAGCTGGATTAGTATGAAAATACCTATCTCCTAGAACGCCATCGGACCATTTGAAGCCGTCGTCAAACATTTGACAACCGAGTAAGTAGCCTTTTCATAGGTCCAAATAGATGAAAATTTGAAAGTGATTTTCGAATAGTGTCAGCGTTGATCAAATGTCTCAATATGAGGGGCAGTTACGTCGAAAAGTAATAGATTGGTAATACTTTGATTCCCGGTTCATATTATCATGAACTGCATTTATTTTTTTAAATTTGTTTCCAAAATTAAATGCGTTACTAGTTTCTCTCGTACACATAGCTAATTCTGTGAAAATGAAAGCAAACAAATTGTTTTTAAAAAAATGATCCAACATTTAAATCGTGTAATAACTTAAACAAAGTTATTTTAATTTTAGAATTTAAAACTTCTGTAATTCATAGAACTTTATCGGACAAAATTAAGAAAACAAAATTAAATATGATGCTATAAGAGATGATGATGTCAATTGTTTGTTGATTGAAAATTGTAATTATAAATAATAAGTGCAAGTTTTTGATTATATGATTTTTTTCATTTCTATGCCAATTTTAAATGAAGTAATTATACTAAATTATATTAAGAAACTTAATTAAAGAACACTGAAAAGATGTCTCTTGTATGTTAAATATGTTATAATTACATGTTTTGAAATCCAACATACCTTCAAATAAAAATTTATCTTAAAAGTAAATATATGTGAACCATGATAATTGCTCTACTATGTTAAAACAAGATTAATGATAATGAAACGCTTTTTTTAAATTACTTCTTTAATTTCTTAATGAGACTTTATCGGAAAAACCAAAAATTTGATGAACTTTCTAATAATAAAACTGAAGAAAAAAAGAACAAGGAAAAGAGTAATTTCTGTTTGAAAAGAAAAGCATATTTCCATTTATATATATAAAAATTAAATTTACAAACGATTTTTTTCTCTATTCTTCGGGAACTTTGAATACTTTAATATTTAATTTAAAAGGAAAATGAATCGCAACAAAAATAGAAAAGACCTCATTACCAATAATGATGGCAATACAAAGAAGTTCAGCTTTTGCTTGGAACAGATCGGAACAATAGCAACTCCCACATCCATTCACCTCGGTAGGTGACGTCAACATTAAAAATTCGACCTTGGCCAGAGTGAAAGAGCTTTCCGGAACGAAATTTTAACTTGCGTCATTCATTGAGACCACAAGCGCACACTTCTTCGGTGAAGTTGTGTATATTGTAATGGGAAAAGGCCAATCAATCCACAGGTTTTTATGACAGGATTATTCACTCCACAAATATTTTTCAAAGTGCGCAGCGTGTACTTGTTATTGAATTGCAACTTTGAAAGAAATATTTAACCAAGGTTCATCCTGTTTCTCCCAATAGAAGTGCGAATTACTGAAGTACATTTGAACTTCTATATACTGATCTTGAAGATTTTTGGGGGAAAAATTGACGTATAAAACTTTAATGTACAGAAGTACATATTGTAATTTTTTTTCCTTTGTAAAATATTAGGTGTAGTTTATTTTCAGAGTTTAAAAAAGCTATGAAAGTGTTAAAATCACCAAAAAAAATTAATGATTATATAAAAATTAATAAAATATTTTCTCAAAACTGTTGACATCGTATTTGTCGAAATCTTTTTGGCTGCATCTTTGTTTCAACTTGATTGCCACATATCTTAAACTTTAAATGAACAATTGTCGCATATATATAAATTTATTTCTTGCATCTCGGAAATGGCTCAAACGAAGTGGATCAAATTTTATATTTAAATAAAGTTTTGCTTTTTAAGGTTGTATATATATAGGTGTATTTTCTGAAAAGACGTTATCTTACACACACGAAAAAACAATTTTTGATAACTATTATTGTAAGTATATTCAACTTCCGCTTCGAAGTGTAGGCAGTGCCAATATAGTGGTCAGAAAACATGAATGACGCGTGCGCGGGTCCTCAGTTCAAGTCATGCTTTTTGCTTTATTTTTTACTTTCGTATTTATTTTTAATATTTTTGTTTTTTAAGTTTATCCATATAGGTGTCTTTTCTGAAAAAACGCGATTTTACACACACACACACACACACACACACACACACACACGCGCGCGCTTTTCGCGCCACTTTATATAACGATTAGAGTCTTTTCTATCTTTTCTCATGGATATTCACTTTAATCATTGTATTATATAAGAAACTTAATAATAAGAAATACTAAAACCTTATAAAAGCAAAAATATAAAAAACCTAAAGTGAAATATAATTTAAAGCAAAATTCTCGCTTCAAGTTAAAAATAACATTTTTCACCGGCAAGTGTTAATTATTTTTTTGTAAATGATTTCCAAGTATTCTTTTAGCAATAAAAATTGGTGAAACAATTTTTTAAATGGTTAAATTCGTCCTGACGACCGAAATCAGTTTTCGCTTTTTAATTGCGATAAGCGTACATAGTTTTTCGTACGAAATTTTTTTGATAAAAATAAATATTTTTTTTTCGTTGTACAGAAACTGTTATTCTGTTGGAAATTTTAGATTCCTTACAAGAATTTCGATGTACAGAGACTTTTGATGCACATAAAAACTCGATATATGATTGTTCTACTGCATGCTGTCAGCTTATAGCGACTTTTTTACTTATATGAAGTATACAATAAAACATTATTGTAATTATCAAATGATGTAGTAAACAAAACAAAACAAAAAAAAATATTATGAGAAAAAAAATCGCTCAGAAGATTTTGTTGAACCAATAGAGTACGATAAAAAAAAAAATCTTTTGGTGTAGAATTATGTCTAATTATTCGCAACTTCAACGCTCGTACGAAGACTTCGCAATTTCGCTTAGTTAATTGCTAAGTTAATAGTGCTTAGTTAATTGTTAGATTTATTTTAGTGTTATTTAGTTAAATTCTTAAACATTGTATTTTTCTTGATTAATGAAATTTATCCTTTCTTATTTATCTATTATTTGAAATGAAGATCTTATTTTAGATTTTGATCAATTATTTATTATTTGTTGAATTTTTGAAGGAAAATTGACTTTGGATCGCAATTAATTCTTCCCTTTCCTGTTAAAGCAAATCCAGTGCTTTAACAGCGTTTGGATAATTCAGGTTCCTATGCAAATAATCAATTAATTCACTATTAAATTTGTAAATATATTCCCTTTTAAAAGATTAATTCAGAATGTCGTATAATCGGCTTAAAAGATTAAACATTTTCTAAAAATGAAATTGTCTTTCTCAATTCAAATTATTATTTTTTATTTCATTTTACTGTGCAAAACTTAAATTTATTTTTCTACTGGTTTATGAATAGTAAAATTAACATCAATGCTTAGTTTAATGTTGAAAAAAAAATTCTAACTTTTCTCATTATCTTTTATTATCTACTATTATTGTATATTTTCTTTAAATTCATTGAAATACAGAATTGAAAAAAAAATATATAGATTTGATTTTAAAATCATGACAATTATCCATTTATTTCTTTTATAACCTTATCATAATTTATATCGACAAATGTTACCTTTTAAAAAGAATTTTTAGTAAAATGGTTTGTAAAAATCGTTAAATCTGAAATAGATATTCCTTTTATTGTCATGTTTTCTCTTTTGTTAACAGTTTAATTATTTTGCAAAAAGATTTGTAGGAAAGTATATATATTCTATTTAAAATATTATATTTATTGTGATTTAAAATTGTGACATATTAAAAATTCGTTTAATTGTGACATATTAAAAATTCGTTACGTATCTGAAAAGTATTCGATCGAAGCTTCTTCTTTTAATGAATATTGGAAAATGAAATTTGTGTTTTAGTTTGCAATCGTTTATTCAGATATTGTTTCTTCTATTATTGTTTCTTCTATTGTTTTTTGTATGAGTTGACTTATAGAACTCATGATTTTATCTATATCTATATCTATACTTATAATAAAGCTCAATGTGTGTGTGTGTGTGTGTGTGTGTGTGTGTGTGTGTGTGTGTGTGTGTGTGTGTTGGCGCTCTACAGGCCAGACCATTCAACCTACAGCTACCAAATTTGGCACGTGTATACCTTGGAGGCCGGGAATGTGCACCTGGGGGTTATTTTTTCGAATTTTTAAAATAAATATTTTAACTATGTTTTTCAATAATTTTTTTCGTCAAAAATAAAAATGAGGATTAAGCACGTTTCGCATTCATGAGAAAAAAATAGCTTTTTTCAAAGTGTTGCCATCACATTGATTAAAGCTCTAACTGAACATAAATTAAATCTTTTTGGAAATGAAATCTGCAAAAATATAATTTTCGGCAAGTGTCTGTAGGAAATGAAACAAATATGAAATATTATTTTTTCTAAAAAATAAATTCAAGAAAAATTATTTTATGATCTTTTACACTCTCTATACAGGGTGTTTATTCAGTCCCGGATCCATTTTGATATTTAATGACTCATGAAATAATGAAGATGTAAACAAACTTATGGCATTTATTGATGGAATAACTCATATATTTTTCTTTTCAGGTTTGATTATTTTTACTTTTGTAAATATCGTCTGCGCGTGTGGTAAATTTCAGATAATTTCATTTTCCAGTCTAAATATGTGTACTTTTCTAAATATCGTCTGCTTATTAATTGCATTTTTCTCTCTTTTGTTTTTGGCAACTATTGAAATGTTATGTTTACTTTTGATGTGTTTATTCTATTGTAGTACATTTGTATGTGATGTTTTATTCGATCGGATATTAAGGAGAATGCATTCACCACAAGAGAAAGCACAGATTTTATGGTGGTCATAGAGTTAATTTTCAATCAACTAAATCACTGACTTTTAAAATTAATTTCAAATAACTTAAACTGACTGATTTATGAAGATTTGAATATCACTATTCAATAAAAAAAGGATAATTTTAGATTTTTCATCGATCGTTTCAAAGAAAATACGCCAATAAGCGCGCAGGTTTCTCAAGATTAATTGGCCTAAGATTATGAAAATGGTGAGTTTTTCTAAATTTTTAACATTCAAAACTTCATAAATAAGTCTTAGTTGATCGTGGAAAATAGAAACATTCATTCATTTATTTAAAATTTGGTGTGTCCAGAATATTTATCAGAATATGATACCTTACTGCATTAAATTTAGACTTCATAATTTTTGAAATATATTTATAAGCAGGAACAAAATATTATTATTGATTTCATTTCAATCCTTTTGAAAGCAAAACTAAAAACTGAATTTTATACTGAATCTCAGAAAATTTTGTTGAATTATTGTTTGAGATATTACATAAACTATGAAAAATATTTTGTAGTTCACATAACACTTAAATACCGAGCGATTCTGTTTGCAATACTCATATTCAATAATAATAATAATTAATAAATAACAATAAAGATGATTAATAAAATAAAACGCTTGGTTTAATTAAAAAATATCTTAATATTAATTGCAATTTCGTCATTTACATTTTTGATTAAAGTTGAAGTTTTACCGGAAATGGCAACAAATTAGCAAAATATATATAGTAAATTGAACGAAACGATCTAAACAATATAAGTTTGGTATGACTATCAAAATTTGAAGATTAAAAATGTTTGGTTTGAGAATCCTTTAAGAGACCAGTTACTTAAAATATTTAATTGAAAATTGTAGCGAGCGGTAATACTGGCGAACCGGCTGGTCGCCAAAGGCGGCTAGTTTATTTATATAATATAATTTAGAATTTCTATTTTGATGGAAGGAAAATAAAAAAAGATTTCTTAAATTACTGGTCTAGGATAATCATTTCTAACCAGAATAACAGAAGACTAAAGAGTTAAATATCATTTTGTTTTTACAAAATATTGTAATTTGACTACTTGTCATAGGTTTGGTGTTAATCTTTTGCCCTCGAGGTGGTTTTCGCGTGGACAAACCAGCAACTGGAGACGTTTTGTAGCACTTTGAATTTCTTATCTCTAACTTGAAATGATTACACACACAATTTAGTGTATAAAACTTTTATACTCACGCACTTTATTAATCTTTAAACCTACACGCAATATTTCAAATGTGTGCTGAGGTTTAATTTTTTTAAAAGAAACAATAGCTATCGCCGAGGATCGAATTTCCGCTTTAAACAAAGTGATGAGCGAGAGTCACATCTCTAGTTGCAGCATTAAATCATGTGATGAGTGAGAGTCACCTTTCTAGGACAAAAGTATAAACCTCTTGAAATAATTCTATTATTTCGCTCATTTATTGTTAGAATTGTTATTTTTTACTATTCCTTTATTTCTTTCCATTATTTCGCGCATTTATTATTATAATTATTATTATTTATTATTCCTTTATTTATTTCCTTTGTTAAAAAAATACGCTTAGTTTTTCAAAAAGAGTATCGATTGCAGTTGTAAATAATTTCAGCTCAATTCTCGTTTTAACATCAGTTATTTAAATGTAATCATTGAAAAGGTGCTATGCAACTGTATTTAAAAAAATATTCATTGATTTTTAAAATAATATATTTCAATAAATAACAGTATCTAAAATTTCATTTATACTATTGCTAAGTTTTAATTTGACTTTCTTTACATATATCTATATATCATTCTTCGATTCACCCATATGCTAATAATTCAAAATCACTTTGAGCTAGATTATTGAAATTTGGTATAGATCTTTACACCAAATTTGTAGATTTCTATCAAATTTTAAGTAAAATCTGTTCAAAGTAAATCTGTCTGACCGATTAGAAGTTAACGCAATAAATACAAAACGAAGTGAGCTAGATAGATAAAATTCGGTGCACAGGTTTCACATCTATAGTGTAGACATCTGTCAAATTTTGAGTAAAAACCAGCTACGGGTTGACTGTATCTTTACTTTCAGAAACATGTAAACGCGATAATTCAAAAACGCAACGCTTTAATATATCAAATTTGATATGGGATTTTGAGAATTAAATTGGTTGAGAAAAACGTTTCTAAAACACAAATTCGATTTTTGGATACTACTAACGTATGCTATGGATTAATCGTTAAATACTTCGCCAAGGATGACACGATAGATTCAGTAAAAACCCTAAATTCAAGCCAAAAGTTAATATTTAACTTTTATACGACAATGCAAGGTAATGCTTTCTCTGCGATAACCCCTTTATTAGAGAGTATGCGAGAAAGTTTTGAGGAAATCACTCCCCTGGTTAATTAAGATATTTACGCAGCGCAAAAAATTATTTTTATAATAACTATTTGAAATTCCAGATTTCATTGTAAGGGGAATCGATTCAGATTTGGTAATAAGTATTACCAAATAATAAAGCGTTGAGACTTATAATAATGTCATTTTTATATCCTCTTTTGTTATGAAAATTGTAACGTAACGACTAAAAATATATCAACATCATCACATTCATCATCGAAAAATATGTCATCATTGCACATCATTTTGGAATATCATTTGAACATTATTATTTTTTAAATTTAAAATTGAACACTGTCCCGACTGTACAGAAATTAACTTATTTTTTACCAAAATTTATCATTGGCCGAAATCTAAATTTGAAATAAATCAACACCTACCTACTCTAGAAGAGTAAATAAACATCCTTCACAAAATAGTTGAACCAGTTGTTTTTATAATGTACAAAGAGACCATTTTTTATAACTGTAAATGGCGTTATTCTGCCAATAAAGTGACCCTACTCTTATTCTCTAGACATTGAAGGGTCATCCTTTCCATTGTTTGAATGCTCGGATTTTATCTTGAAGGAATTGTCAAATCACATGATCTAATAACCTATAAAAATGATCGATCCTCTAAATCTTATCCTTTTATTCTCTTACATCAATGCACATTTCAGAGCTGATGAGTTTTTTTTTCTCATCATTTTATTTATTGATCGAATTTTATAATATATATAATAAACTTATGTGGGTGTTATGCATTACTGGAAACAATAGAATTAAATACTTAATATGGTTATTTAACGCTGGAAGTATAATTCTGAGTTTTACGGCATTGTTTTGCAATGAAATTTTTTTTAAGGTAAGGATCTTGTTATACTTCTTCTATAAATTAAAATACTCCCCCCCCCCTTAAAATACCATTTTTTAAGGGGTGATTATAGCTTATTTTAATGAATTCATTATTTAAATTCATATCATCAGTTTGATTTTTTTTCCACCTTAATGATGCTAATATATTTATTTCATTTGTTTTATAATGTCAAAGATGTAAGCAAATAAATAAATAAATAAAATCGAAAAATATCTGAAATGCGTTTCGAATAAAATCTAAAAAGAAAGTTACTAAATTTTGACAATGAAAAAAAAAAGTTCTTAATTAAGAATTAAGATTTGGAATTACAGATTAAAATTTTAAGGAACATAATTGAATACTTTTAATTTTAGATTGAGACATTACATTTTCAAAGTATTTCAGCACTTATACAACATGGAAACATCGCAAATTATGAATAGCAAATGAACAAATAAAAAAAAATTCAATAAAAAATAGAATAAAAGATATAAAGCATAAATTAGGCACTTAGAGAGGAAAAACATTTTGCTATTACTTTTTACCCTCCAGCTGCGTATCCCGCGATTTGTGCGGGTTGGCATTTAGTCCATTTTCTGTTGCATCCCGTGTTTTTCACTGTTTAGAGTGTTTGTTTTTACGATTACAGAGTTTTATTATATTATATTATTATTGTAACATATAGTATCAGTTGACTTTCTTTGAAAATTATTTAAATTTATTTGCAAACAACGCATCTAAATAGTGATTTTTAAAAATTACGTAGCCATAGTATTAATATTTTCCTTCGAGTTTTTTCATCCGTATTGATATTAGTGTACATATATTCGATGAAAAGAAAGATAAATACTAAAGATAAGTTTAGCTGCTAAGGCTGTAGGCGTCATTCAATAATAATTTTCCCTACGGGTTTATTTGAAATTTTGAA
This sequence comes from Argiope aurantia, assembly GCA_026543865.1. NCBI lineage: Eukaryota > Metazoa > Arthropoda > Arachnida > Araneae > Araneidae > Argiope > Argiope aurantia. Next base: position 180,499 of record JAPMOR010075126.1, read on the forward strand.
CCAATAAATGTATTTAATTATATTTTTACATATATTAAAATTAAAAATATTTTTCGATCTTTAGTCAGTCATCTATCGATTTTGTAACGTTTGATAAACATATAATAGATGTTCGCAACTTTTCACATCGAATCGCTCATTCAGAACTCTTTTTGTAATTATCTACATTACCAATAATAAAGTAGATAGTTGCAACTGTGTATTAATGAATCAAATTTAATTCTTAAATCGCTCTGAAAGCATTTTATTATTATTATTTTAAATTAAGTATGGTAAGTTAATTATTGATTATATCTTTTTTCATGCGTAGGTGTTCAAATCCCTAGTTATGATTGTATTGGTGTACCGAATTATTCTATCCTAATGTCCTGGAATTTATTAAGAGAGCTTTGTTTGCAAAAGTCAAACATTTTCTTAAATTTCTTATTTTTAAATTTAATTATTATTTTATTTCGCAAAATGTACAGAAATCTCAGTAATCTGCAAGATATCATTGAAATCCAAGCATACGATTCAGCCCCCACCCCTCAATTTGGGACGATAATTTGAAAATTCAGAATTGTCTCTCCTAAAATAATAACCCAGGATTTTATGAATAAATAAACCCTGCCAAGGTTCCTTGATTCTTCAAGGCATAGTCCTTAAATGCAAGTATTTTTATTTTTAATAAATAAAATTTGAACTCAACCGTTATATGGGTTTAGTTAATGGAAAAAATACAAATGTATTTTAATTTTCGAAAAAAACATACTGATGTATTTTTACAACATCACGATCAATCACTCTTTGAGTTCTACAAAACTTCTACGTGCAATATTATTATATTTCAAACATAACTAAGACTTGACTTTACAAAATATGAAAATTCATAAAACAATTATTTTTAGCATTTAAACATAAAAGAACATTGCACTTGCTATATGACTACTGTGTATATAGTGAATATACATAGTGAAATTTTACACCCCAGTCTGTTTGAAAATATAGGCCAGTGACCAACGTCATCTCTTCGTGCAGCTATAGACGGCAAAAGATGAGATATTAGTGAAGTCTATTCCTCTACCTTTTAGTGAACTTAAGTATAACCGATTTTGCATATTGAAGTATTTTTACATCACAATAAATAAATAAATTAATAAAGCTGTATTTTTTTTTGATAAATTTATCAGCTTAAGCAAAAATATATATATTCCTATTGTTCGTATCTTGCTTCTATCCGAAAACAATTTTTCCGGTATGGTTTGATTACTTTTGTTGTAAATAATCGTAGTTCGTAACACCCGCAAAAAGAAATTGTACTCGGATAGCGCGCTAACAATGAAAATTGTCACAGATAAAGAAATAAACCGTGAAAAATTCTAGCTGCGTTCAGAAACGATAAAATAATTTTGATTAAATTAAAATTTTAAAAAACATAAAACAATATGATGTTTTAAACACACGATGCTGATCTACATCGATATGCATTTAAGGGTTAAATATGCCCTGATACAAAGAGTAAATGCTACACAGATCATCTGTAGAAAGATAAGCATTTTAAAAATTTTAGGTATGTTATCGTATCTCGGAAAACTAATATGAGGGGCAGGTGGATGATTTCAGTTCAGTTAGTTTCAAAATGTTCCATCCTTTGAAAGAAAAATGTGCTTCCCATATGTTTGTTTTGCCCCTCAACTGGTTTCTTCTACCCCTCGTATTTTAAACTTGTCTTTCCGAAAACGAATCCCCCCAGTAACTGTATCCGTTCGGGAAATCCAATAAAGAAAGGGGAGATGTGGAAAAGTAGCCAAACAACCTGTGGGGGTGGTTTTCTGTTTCAAGAATAGTGTATATTTCCCTTATCTGACTTCTGGGAAACAGAGAGGACGTACAGAACTTGATAAGGGTCAGGATATGTAGAATTTTCGCTACGCAAACTAAAAACCACGAAGATGTTGAGATGTTTCCGGTCTTGTATTTTGTAATAGCTATAATCAAACCACATATTACAGCCGCATATGCTGGTTAGCGATCTGAAGTCTGAAATTAAAGTATTAAGACGAATTAAAAAAAAATTCTTATGCAAAAGATAAAATATTTTATTTCCAGAATATACATATTTTTCTAGGTCGTTTTTGAGGTTTGTACAGTGTAATTATAAGATCATGTATTGTTTGAATAATTCGATTGCATTTCAGAATATCACTTCAATCTGCAGTTCAATAATATATTTTAAACAGGTCTTTTCCTGCTTTAATTATAGTAAATGAACAAGTGGAGTTGATGATTTATAGACATCTGTTATATACTACGTAATACGCGTTACTATACAGCATCAGCCATAAGAATTGTAATCAAATTAAACAATTAAATTTTAAATAAAAAGTTTTATCGCAGAAAATAATATTTGCTGGTGTTAATTACTTAAATCTGAACAATTGTTTCAATTATTATTTCAATGCATTAGATTCATATTTAGGATTAATTTATTGCATTATGATTAATACCGTTACTTTCATCTTTGTCATCCTTTGCATTGTGGTTAATATCGTTTCTTAATTTTATACAATTATTCCAATTATGTTTTAAATATATTAGAATCATTTAGGATTAATTAATTGCATTATGATTAATATCATTACTTTCATTGCACTGCTGATTTTAATTTTTAGTAAGTTAATTAGATTCCAAACTGTTTTTATACTTTAGTATTATATTTATTATTAACTAGGCACTGTGATTAAAACTAAGTTTCATCGCATAACCAATTTTAATACATTGAATCGTACGATATTTTAACACACAAGGATAATATTTAGGATTGATTAACTAGGCGTTATAATTAACACCTTGGCTTCCATGGTATTGCCAATTTTAATTTTTAAAACGTTACGTAGATAGTGAAACATTTTTAATACATAGAGATCATATTTAGAATTAACACCGTGGGTTTCATCAATTTAAATTTTTTCTGTATTTATATTATTCATTTTTTCTAATTCGTATAGATCATATAAGGATATTTTCTTCTTTTTTTTGACTACGTAATGATACACCCATAGCACCCAACACCTACGGAATTTCCGTAATTGCTTTGGAAATTGGGTAAAAAATGTGGAATTAAAGTTTTATGATGAAAAATTATGGAAAACTGCAAGAAAAGACATGTATTTTTTGCAGCTTATCTGTACGTACATACGTGGCTGGGAAGCATACTTACCACGGCCTTAGAAAGGGTTAAATGCAAAAATGCTTGCTATTTAATGCAGTAAAATTGTAAATACCTAACAAATAATGTTAATTTATTCGATCAACAAAATCATGTTCTGTGATTAAAAAAAAAATGTCTCACTTATATATTTAGACAGTATAAATGTCTGTTAAATGATTTTGAAGGAAATTTCAATATATTTGTTGTAACTAAATAAAATTCTATAAAAATATCTATTTTTTAAAAATTTGCTGAAATTAGCTATATGTAATATTTTGGTAAGATGCGCAATTGCTGACTAGATAACCAATGATAAAAGGTATGTTCACATTTCCAACTTTCACCATTGTGTCAGTTTTAGTTTTCTATTAGAAACAATTTTATTTAAATCGTACAATTTCTTTTAATTACATGCAGATCACATTTAGGATTATTTAATAGACATAATGATACACCCATGACTTCCATCGTTCAGTTTGAATTGGGTGCCGTGGCCTATAATAAAAATGAATGCGAATTGCAACATAAAAATAAATTAGGCTACGGTCCGGTTTTATTGCGTAATTTTATTTTTTACGTGAGGGAGTTTTTAAGGACTAGTTTCGCTTCCGAATTTTTTCAAATAGACTGAGAAATGTTTTGTTTCGATTGAAGGCACTGATGGTTCGCTCACGACTATACCATTTCTCATCGCCTCTGGGTCTTGCAATCTTGGAGGGATAGATATACCGTGAATTCAGCACTAATTTGTGCAAATAATAATAATAAAATAGGCACGGTGCTGTCATTGGTTTAATTTTTAATCTGCGTGATGAAGGCAGGTTTAGGATGGAAGCTTCTACGTTGGGTTTGTGTAGAATAATATTGAAATTACCGAACAAACTTTTGCATTCTTTTAAATTATTCATTATTGTAAGAATTATCTAAATTAATTTATATCAAACTCGATCTAGATAACCAAATATCCAGTTAATCCTTTGAGGCATAATAGTCATTTAATAAATAATTTGACAGCATTATTTACATTTTATATACTTATATACTTTGATTAATTTGTTAAAATAATGATAATTTAATGAAATTAGTTTTTTTTTCTATAAATTTTAGTATCAAGGCCATCTACCAAATTTAATTTATTATGCTTTTTATGTGTTTGAATTGTCACTTAAACATACATGCGAACAGTCAGGCCTAAATTTTGCTTAAAATATGCCACATACCTACAAATTTAGTGATAAAACCATATGCCATATTTGCACTCTTTGCTCCTGACTCATTTGATTTGTATACAGCAGACACACAGACAGGCATATTTTTCCCAGACATATTTCGTCCAAGCTTTGATAGAATTTACAATTTCTATAATTAGGTATTTTTGAATTTTGATAAACATTTAAGTATAACGAATCAAAAATTTTATTCATCTAATTTATCAAATTTTTGATCAAACATATTTGTAGATGAACCAATTAAGTGATAATAATAATTATAATATAAAAGATTTTTATTATTATTTTTTTTCTATTTTTCCCTAAAATTTCCCCCTATTTTCCCCTATTCTTTGTCTAGGACATCGAGACTCATCAAAATCTCGAACTCGAATTTTTTCGCAACTACAATACATTCTTTTCATATAGGTAGGTATATGAGAGAGTTGTTAGAATCGGTTTTTTTTTTTTTTTTTTTTTTTTTTTTTTTTTTTTTAGGACGGAAAATGAGGTTGCGCCTCTTTTTCCTTCATTTGGAAAGGGTCACTAGTGTGAAAAGTTTTAGTTCTAGTATAACTATCTAGATTATTAGCAGTCTCTAAGTTTCTGTATTTTTCATTTGTGTTACTGCATTTGATGCAGTGAAAATATCATTTCTCTTTCTTGAAAAACGTAAAAGATTTTAAAAATTTGTATGGGTAGAAGATTTGAGAATGCCGTGATTCTTTCTAACCTTAAACTTTTTTTTTCTCCATTGCTTTATTTCTGATATCGAGATGGGGGAAAAGTTTCAAAATGCGGTAAAGATTGGATATACCTTTCTTCAAACTTTTCCCTCTTTTGAAGCTTGGTGTTTTTTTGGGACGCGCTATTTTTTTTCTTTCTGGGTAAAAATGAAAGTAAAAAAAAGAGAAAAAAAAACAGTTAAAAAAACGAAATTGAAAGAAAAAAATATAAGATCCTGAATGAAAGCAAAGTTAAATGAAGCGAGTGAATAGTTCCTTAAAAACCAAAGAGAAGTCAAGGGTAAAAAAAATTAAGTCTTTCGGAAAATAGTTCTCATGCAGTATTCTGAAGTATTTCTGGAGTACCATCATAAAAAGTCATTTCTCTTTTGGCGGGAACGATAATGATGAAGCTTAATGGTTTGCATCGGAATCGATGTTGAGTAGCGACTACGTAACGGACGCCATTTTTGATTTCTATGTCGTCGAGGAATGGCATTCCTTGGAGGATTTTCTAATCATGAGCCATGAAAACGCAAAAGAATTGGTAATGCATCAGGAAAGTAGAGTTCAGGTGAACGTTTTTGGACGTTCTGTAAACATGGCATCGATAAATTTTTTGGGTATGTTCGAGTTTAGACGTTGGTTGGATACGAGTCGTTTTTGACACATTCGATTAAAGGGAAATAAACTGCTTTGAGTTGAGAAGTAGTATTGCTGAAGGTGGATTTGATGGAATACATTGGAAATATTTCTTTCCGATTATAACTGTGCGAGCATCTGGTGATTGGAATCATTTATCCCTTTTTTGTTTTGTTTATCTTTGCTATTTTGTTATAGTTTATGAATCTCCTGGTAGAAGTTTATATTTTGCTTTTTTTAATAAATTTTTTTAGTGACGAATGATAGAAGCCAGAAGTAATTGGAATTTTAATGTATTTTTTCCCTCCCTTCAGAAAAATCGTTTACTTTAAAAAAATCAATCATAAATATGTATCTGGCTTTATTATATAATATATTTGAGGCTGAAGACTTTTTCCTTATTATTAAAAAGTGTTGTGACACTAACATTTCCATCTATTTAGCATTTAAACGGTTGAGAATAAAATCGCGGTACTTTCTCCTATGTATTTGAAATGCAAAATCTGGGAAGTTCTAAAGCTAAAAAATCGGAGGCAATCAGAAATGAAATGTTGCTTTACGTGCATCAAAGAAGCGAATTTTTTTCCCGCTCCTCCAAAACATACGTTCTGTGTTTCGAAGACTATTTTGGTGTGTAAAGATGTTGTTTGGTATGTCTGCGATTTATCAAAATTTAATGGAAGTGTTTAGTAAATTTGTATTTCATTTTCTTTCGTTACATCGAAGAATTTTATATTTCCTCCATTTTTATTTCCCTCTTTTCACAACCCTTCTCTTTTTTGGATAAATTTCTCTTTCCTTTGATGATTTTTTAAAATAAGAATGTTTTCCGCTTATAAAAGAAAGCTTG
>JAPMOR010075126.1:187123-210769 GCA_026543865.1 Argiope aurantia
GTTGTAATTCTTTAAGTAAAAGAACTCGATAAAGTTGGTCTGTTCTTTTGGCAAGCGAAGGTGTAGTACCATCGGGGCTCGCAAGCTATATTTCATCATGTTTGGTATGCAAGAGAGATACGATAAGTTCTGCCTATTTCCGTTTTTTTCCGTTTTGCGAAATACCGACTTAGAAAACTTTTTGCCAAGATCTGTCACACTGGCATAATCGAAGTTTGAGCTTTGGTGCGATATGATGAGATTTTTATGGTTGATCTGGTTAACAGTCGCTACCTTCGGGATTGTCTCTATTCGTATTAAAGAAGAAAGTGAAACGCTCTATTCTCTCTAAATAGACTGTCTCTAAACGGACAGTCTATTTAGCTTGGAGATGCCAGATTTCATACATTGTTTTTAGGTTTAAAATGTTCATTGCAGAACGATTTCATTTTTTTTAACCCTTTGCACTCGGATAGTGTCTCTCACTCACCATTCAAAACGGTGCACCATTCTGACGTTTTATTTGTTTGTTTTTTAATTTTAATTGTTGAAAATACTTACAAAATGGTTAGAAGATGTGGAAAATAATTCGGAAAAATATAAATTAAAATATATTGGAGCAATGAACAAGTCCTTGTCTTAAGTGAATAAATATACATCGAATTACTTTTCCGAGTGCTAAGGATTATTTAAAAATTTAGCGAAAATTTAGCATTTTTCGCGATAGTACTCCTGTAATTTAGTGCAAGAAACTTATTTTTACTCCATTTAAAAATGAGAATAATTTCAATTTGTTTGAAGAATGCAAGAAAAATTTTCACAATCTCTCAAAAATATATTTGCGTAATTTTCAGTAATCGATTTCACTGTTCAAATCACCTTTATTGTTCTATTAAATACTTAATAATCGCTGGGTTGTTTTTACCATTGTTAGAAGATAAAGAAGTTCCTGTTTAATGCTTACGCTGTAAACATGAGAAACAAGAAAGTGAAGTTACAATACCGTGGAAGTTAGAAGATAATTATCTTAAAAGTTACGATTCTGAGTGTAAAATGATGTCATGGGACTAGACTCGATTTGGAAGGTTCATTTACACATTAAACAGAACAACTGAAAAACTATGAAAATCACAGGCTCGACAGTTTGATCTACAGCTACAAATTTTGCATATATATATACACACACATTTAAAGGTTGAAATGAGAAAATCGAGACTATTTTCATGAAATTATAATGAAAAACTACACTAAATTTTAGCGTTTTCTATAATAAATTCCAAAAATATTTTTTGCTCAAAAATGTGCTTTGAACTGTTTTAAAATTAAAAAAAAATGTCTTTTTAATGATACAAATTTAAAAATCTGGTCAATTTTTCCAGGTATACAGTTTTTCTGAAAATGTTTTTTTCTTTCTAGATTTTCACAATAGATTACATAGTTTCCCTAAAACTCAAACCGTTTTCATTGTTTTATCAAATATTTAGTCGCGTGGTTTGATTGCCGAAAGCTAAAAAAGAATTCTGTTAAAAAAATCTGTAAAAAGAATAAAAAACTGACGTTCCAATAACGCAAAATTTGAAAGATAGATGAACCAGATATTTACGCGTAATAACACTGTTATGTCATGGGAGTGATCACCATTTTAAAGGTCCATGTACGCAATGAACTGAGCAGGTAAGACTTGTAAGGCAGTTAAAATAGTGCAGTTAGTTGTATTGTCTCAGTTTTTGGAATCATGGACATGATATCTAAACGATTTAGCTGAAATTAAATATAACTAATATTCCTGGCGAACTACCTTATCACTGAAGGTGATTAATGGCGAATAAAAGCAGTGAAGTTATTGTACCGCCAAAGATTGTTAAAAGGTGAACAAGCAGTTATGTTTTTTAATGCCACTGTGTTGTCACGGGATTGGTATTCATTAAGACGATTCATATACGCTTGAAAAAATACATGTAAGATTATTAAAACAACGCAGCGTTAATATCTTAGTTCATATATATATATATAAACTATGTAATGTCGGAATCATGAACATGAAGGTCTAATTTCATTACATTTTAGATGCAACACCAATATTATCGGCTAACAGGTTAGTCACCAAAGGCGGCTTTGTAATAATAAATACTTCATTTATGTATTCGACTTTCAGGTGGAACAGAAGAAATAATTTTTGTATTCAGTTACTTACTTCTTCCTAATGCAGAAGAAATAAATTTGTACCCATTCAAAAAATTTTGTATCATAATTTATTTTGTTTCGACGTTACATTATTTCGGTGTTTATATGCCGTCAGTATTAAGTATCCCCTTATCAGAGTAGTGTCGAAAGGTTCAGGCGGAAAAAAAAAAGAAAAGAAATTTTGATTCTTTTTTCGGATTATAAAGGAAAATAAATGACACAAAACAAGAGAAAAAATATGGGGGGTGGGGAAATGAAATGCTTTAAATTAAAACTTCCTCTTTACTTTGTATCCCTTTATTTTATATGCGTTTGGTGGCTTAAGCCAATGAGAATATCTTCTACTGCACTCTTATGCCATTTAAAATTTGTAACCGATATACATCAAACTGTTATTGAATTATTCTTTTCTGAAATATAGTAAGTAGCTTCAGGTTGAGTGAATAGATATAAAGTATGTTTGTTATAAATTATAATTTAAAATAAAATGCAAATTCAAATTCAAAAACTTAGGGCTATACAAGAAGAGAGTTACAGATAAAAAAAATCTTGCTTAAAATCACAACTCAATCTTTTAAGATGTTTATTAAATGGCTCCATTTTGCATTGTATGATTTTCATTGTGCAGGTTTTTTTTTTCTTAACTTTGCAGCAAACTGTCTTTATTTTAAATCGACCTAAAATATTTCAAGTTTCTTTTTTCTTAATCGGAAAAAAAAAAGTTTACATTTTTTGAAGAATAAGTTTGTGTTCTTTTTTTCGTCTCTAAAAATAGGAATAAACTTGTTGAAATATATTCCTTTTCTTACTAACAAAGCACTTCTTTTCAAAGAGCTATCATTATTGTTCGAGTATCTTATCTATTGTGTTATTTTCCAAATTTTAACAATTCTTTGAATTTAAATTGTGAAAAATCAGTCCGATCTAGTTTCATTTTTAATCAGATTCAGTAAGTATATCATCTCTCAAGACTTCTTTATTCCAGAGAATTTTTTCGAGCTGCTTGTTTATTCAAGCCTTTCTCTGCAATGCGTATCTAGGACCAAAAAGACGAAGTCGTAAAAAAAAAAAGCATTCATAAATGTAAATATGATTTAATAAGATCGCTGCTCGAACGCCAGAAAAGTATTTGCAAAATCACTCGATCTCTTCGGTTTTTAAACATTCACTCTAAAAGCTAGTCATAAAATTGACTCTTTCTGCATTAAGTATAAGTATCTTAAACAGAAGTGGTCCGAAAAAAATGTAGAAACTGCTGGGAAAAAATGTATTAAAAAAGATTCGAAAGCGGAGATCCAATTTACGCAATTATGCACATGGAATTTGAAAAAGAAAAAAAGTACGTTTCATTAGTCCTTTCCGTGTAGCGACACGGTAATGCCTTGTGCACTCTTTTTTTCAGTTCTTGTTGCTTCTAGCTCAACGTGTTCTCTTCAAGTCTTAATTATTCATGTATGGATCTCGTTAAAGAGCAGCAAATTTTTAAGGACCCTGACGTTGTAACCTGATCAGCGGGTGTTTTCGCCAAGAAATTTTGTTTTAACTAGCTGCCGCTGCATAGTTAATTGAGTGTTCTCTTTTGCTCTCTTTAGGTTTATTGCAAAAATATCGTATTAAGCAGCAAGGGTACGAGTGCATCCAATTGATAGCTTTTAGATGGGACGCGTATTTGAAGAAGCATAAAGTGAAACGAAAAGAAAAACTCTGAAAATAAAACTTGGAGAGTAAAAGAAAAAAAAAGAAAGAAAGAAAAGTCTTCACTTGGCGAATATGCACTTACCTCAAGCTAGAACTGTTGGTTCTTAATTTCGATATTAATGTTTGATGCATCGCTTTTGACTTCTTTCACTGCAGAAGATAAGGGGTTTTCTTCTTATTTTCAGGAAAACGATTTTTCAGACCAATTTGTTTATTATTGTTGTCACTTTTGGCTATTTTTCTCTAAGTTTGCGATTTGCTTTTTATTATAATTTATTCCTTTTGCATGAGTGAGTGAAATTCGTTATGCGTCCAACGGATGTCGATTTATTTTATGAATTGTATATCGTTTGGTTGATCGTATGAGACATTTTAAGAAGACGACTGTTGAATATTTAATAAGTTTGTTTCATTTAATAAGGTTAGGTTCATTTAATAAGTTTGTTTTTAGGTCAATTTCGTAGAACTTGAGTAAGAAATGATTTCAAATGCTAAAAGTTTTTGGAAATTCACCTTGCAAATATCCATGAGAATATTCATAAGTATATTTTCCTGTAAGCTAAAAAAATAATTTAGATGAGTTCCAAAGTTATTACTGTGAAAATATTGTTGGTATATTTCTAACTTTTGAGATATTTCTAATATATTCATTTTTCTAATACATTTCTAGATTTTGATAGTTTTTTGAGATTAATAATTCATTTTAAGATTTTAAAGATTAAGACAGATTAATTTTAAAATTTTGTTAGATTTTTTTTTCCGGATATATTTCTAAGATTCTGATTTTTCTAATGCATGAAGAGAAGTTTAAAAATGAAGTCACGATCTTGTTTATTTTAATTATATTTAAGTTTAGTTTAGTGTAGTTATATTAGCGTCCCGTTTGAAGTACCATTAGGGCTATTTTGGGACGGACCTCGTAATTTTGAACCGCGGTCAGATGACGAGGACGACACCTGAGCTGACACCCCTCTCTCCACACCACACCAGCGGGAGGACGTTTGGTCAGGACGGATTAAACGTGCAACAGAACCCCTTACACGACGGGTCTTCGGTAGAATCGGGTCTCGAACCTGAAACCCTCCGGTTAATTATATTTAAGATTAGATGCTTTAGATATTAGAATATCAGCTTATTTCTTGTGTATATATCATATAGGTAAAAACACTGAGTTTTATTAAATTTTTCTGTTAAATACTCCAAATTTCGATTGTTTCGTATTATGCAACTCTTTAACTTAGCAGTTTTACAAAATGTAAAAACAATTTCTGGTTTCAGGAGCTATTAGATTTTATATATATATTCGCTGTTAAACATTGAAAACATCCCAGAATGACGTCATTATTGAATTCAATTCCCTGGACGAGTCTTTATGCTAGTAACCTTCTACAAACCTATTTTGTCTGTCCCTCCTTGTGATTATCAACTAAACTCTTATCAAAGAGCTAAAAACATTATTTTCATTTATATTTAAATAAATACCAATTCATATTATTCATTAAATGTGATGTAATGCTTAGTGGAAAACCTGTGTTCATGGAGAAAAAATGCCTTATCTAATTTGTTTACTTGTATATATAGGAAGACATATTTCAGTATGGAGTATTTGGAAAATGACGGGGTAAGTAATAAAAGAGGGGAAAAAATCACTTAACTGGTGAAAGTACAAGATTATTACCATTGAAGGCATGAAGAGCAATGATTCTAAAATATTATACATCGGCACATTTAGAGACGCCGTTATTGTTTCGTTTCTTTTTAACAACATCTACATATATTACGCTAACATACGTGGCACAGAAATCAAGCTTATTGAGCTCGAGTTATTACTAGTTTACGAACAGCAACAATTAAATATAAACAAAATATCATACAAATTTCAGATTGCTTCAGCCATTGAACATTTTTACAGCTGTACTGAATCAAACGCTTCGCTTAGCTAATTAATAGCGATGCAAAATATTATTAAAAGTGTTCCGAAGATACTTCGTCATGTCCTCAAAGAAGAAGTTCAGTAGGAGGAAAGAAAATATGAAAGAAATTGAGAATTAGGCTTCAAACAAAAGTTTCAATGAAGCGCAAATATAGGCTTAACCGTTGCCAGATAAATAATCGTGGTAAGAGTTAAGTTTAATGTACAGTTTCTCGCCAAGCAGGTTAAAATCCTGCCAATCGTCTAAAACTCTCTAAAAGTCTGTAAACCTGTATGGATATCAGAAATGTTAACAAATTATTTTTAAAGTTGCAATAAGAAATTGTTACGATCATATTTGACGAGAAATCTTTCCAAAATTTTTCAATTTTGGCGGCCTTATATTAGGATTAAGTCTATCCGTAACCGCTATGGAAATTGAGTCATATCTTCCAAACAATTATCTTGTCAAAAGCTTTGTGTATTGTCTTAAGATACAAAAAGAGGCCTTTTTAATTTTATAAATTTCTTTTTCGAACGATTTCTCATTTAACTTCAATAATATTTTTAATTCAATTTGATACACTATCTGAAACGATGCTTATAAATGCTATGATGGAATTCAAACTCCCTATCAAAACATTTAAGCACGAGTTTTGCCAATCATTAAATCTATTATAGATTTTTTTCTGCTTTAATTTCGTAATATATACATTTTATAAATTGCAGTCAATTGTTTTAATTGAACTCGTGTTTAAAGAAATGCATCTTATATTAATAATTGAACAGTCTAAAATGTCAATAATCTAGGCGATCACACTGGTTGCCAAAGGCGGCTAGTATTCTCATAAAATAGAAGCGGAGAGGAAAGGCAAACTAATAAAATTTGCAGCACATATTAGCTCTTTATTTCAAAACTACAACCACATACATTGTGGTTGTAGTTTTGGTAGCAGAAATGAGAAGTATATTTAATGATCCAAGAACAATTTTTTCCATGAATTGTTGCAAAAACAAAGCGATAACTAAAAAGAATGTCATGTTGTGATGTTATTCACAACAGAGCAAAAAAGAAAAATTTAACAATCATTATTCGTGAAGACACCAGTTTACAATATTTTTAACAAGTAATACTTCATATTAATTTCATGACATCAGCACAGATCTTAAGTCATTCTAAAAGTAATAAAAGCTCGAATACATACAGCGAAAACATGTCCTAGATATGGAATGTCTTACCTCGTTACTTGCAGCGAGTTCAAGTCGACGCCATCTCTGCAGGATATGGTAAAATTACAAAAGTTACATTCCTGATCATAAAGTTCGCAAGTTATAATCTCAAGTTGACAGTTACGAGTTTCAGCAATGCCAGGGCTCAGAGTTTAGCTAGGGTCAAAAGCTATAACTTCTCCTGAACTCCCGTACATGTCATCTTGTTTCGAAACATTCTTAACAAGGGAGGAAGGAAACGACTGAAGAACTCCAAAGAAATAATTTTGATGTTTCTTGCAGTGAGAATGGTATTGAAAACCCGCATGGAAATTTGCTGCTTTGTTTAATTAAGTCTAATTATTATTTATTTTTCAATGTATGTTGCGAATGTAAATTTACTCCGTTTTTATTCAAAATGAAGCCCATTTTGCATTCAAAACATGCCAAGTATCTTTGATTCTTATTGATATTATCGGTTAAGATAATTTTATTAATTATTGTTTTGAAATTTTCAATAATGAAAGAAAAAATAAAGCATTGAACATTGTTATGTTTTATGCATTATCATCAATTATTATGTTTGTGATAATTTTTTTGTATGCCATCTTTCAATATTTAAAAAAAATCTGATTAGATTACTTTAAATTTTTCTCTTCTTTATTTCTATTAAACTTGATAATATATACAGACTAGCTTAGTAGTTGTAGAATGTGCTATGCAGTAACTAGTTGTACAGCTGTTGGCGTGCTAGTTGTGCAATGTAATATCTTGTAGCTGGTTGTACAGCTGTAGACATGCTAGTTGTACAATACATGTTGTAATGTTTAGTCCGTAGGCACCATCCATGATTTAAAAACCGTTCAAAACACTCAACAAAGTATACCTTTGGAGATAGATGTGTAAGATTTAGTTACTCATTAATTAAGAATGTTTATGCTGATTAATGAAGTATTTTTTCAAATTTTTAATTACAAATTAATAGAAATGTTATCCTTTTACTACAACTTTGTGTAATCTTTTCATATATTGCGCAAAAATCATTTTTAGACTACTTTAAAATTCTGGAAAAACATACTTGTCAATTATACTAATTTTATTTTCAGATTTTTTTTTTGCCAATTTTTATGAAGTTTTTTAATATTTTCAAATATATATTAAAATACACTTTTTATGGTATAAGTTACTGTGTTTATATTATGTTTCATGCATTATCATCAATTATTATGTTTGCGATAATTTTTTGCGGGTCTATCTTTAATTAAATCTATTTTATCTATGAATAAAACCGCCAATGCTTAGCATCGTATTGCAAAACAGTGGTAACGAAATGTTAAGTCTTTGGCATGAATCTAGTATTTTCACTGCATAGCGCGATCTCTCCTCTACGAATATGTATCTTAAGCGCCTTTTTTCCCGAAATTTTACAATGCTGCCGTTAGAAGATCGCATACCTAATTTCATCGATTTAAGTCAGGGGTGGGTAGATTTTTCCTGGGTACGGGTTTCTTCTAATTTTTTAAGGTGTTGTGATCCACCCAATGGCCTAAGTGTGGTAAACTAAAAAAAAGTCTACGATATTTATTATAACTTAATAGTAAGTACGGAATATGTACTTACCTACATAAGTACAAACTTAATAGCAAGATACACACTTAATAATAGCGACACATATAATACTATAAAACGATGCTTTTAATTTCAAACAATACAAAATACATTAAAAAAATTATTTTCATCTTGTAGTTAGCAGAAACTGAATCTACATACTGTCCGCCAATCTTGAATATCTCAGTATATAATTACTAACTGCTAATCTCGCACTGGATTCCAAGTGGTCATTTGCGAGGTGGGAACGATATGTTTTCTTAATTATATTCATCGTTGAAAATGCAGATTCACACAGGTAGGTAGTGCCAAAGAACCATATTAAATGATATGCAACTTTTTTTAAAAAATTAGGATAATTCCTAAATTTCATTAAATTCCAAAAGCTATTCTTAGGTTCAGAACTACGTGCTTTCAAAATTGTCATTTTGAAGGATAAAAATTTCGTTTTCCTCAGGAGATACAGAGAATATATAATTTAAAATAAATGTTTCTTTTAATAAGCGCGTCTTAGGTCTTAGTAAAGGCTGTCGCCTCAAAATGCCTTGATGGTCCGCCGATCGATCGCGATCGACTTAATGTCCACCCCTAACCCCCGGGGGAGGGCACCTCGAAATGAGGATGAGATGCTGCCGGCATGGTTGTTGGGTCTCGCCACCCTGGAGGGTACACAAATTGGTGGGGAATCTGACTCCTCCCATCGATGACCGGACGTACTTCCTTCGGGGAGGGTTGTACCGTGACCGGTGATGGCCCTTTGGACTCAACTACAGTTCCAGCCAGTGTTTCTGTTGCGGCGGTCCGGTCATTCAGTTTTATGGTTTAAATCCGCGTCCCTTCGTGGCAGGTCGGAGAGTCAGATGTATGACTACGACTAATGCCCACCCCCGATTTAAGTCCGTGCGTTTATGAATAATTGTTAGGTTTGAAAATACAAACCGTCAGACAGCAATCTTTTCACACATTTATTTCAAAATTTAATAGTACTATATTTAAGATGCTAATCTTACGCATCCTATTTTATATATTACGTTTACTCTGTACGTTTTTTGACTATTTTCCCTTGTAATCAGCCAAACCATGGAGACTTCCACTAAATGGTTTCATTGAAAATTCGATAGAAATCTTGGATAGAAGTTTGGTATAAAATAACAATATGCCAAATTTTTTACAGACATAAATCAAAAAATGTATTTTGGGCCCAAGGACATTTGAAACATGAAAATCTGGAGTTCCAATTTTTTGACAGCTATAGTACAGTACACTCCTGAATATCCGGTTTGCGACTATCCGACTTCCTTACTATACGGACTAATTTTCTTTCATCAAAATTAAATGAGGGAGTCTATTAAGTCATCTATTAAAAGCTTTTTCAAAACATAACTAAGTTTTGTTTCTTATCTTAGGGTTATCTTTTCATATCTGTGTAATCATTTATCAGCGAAAAATAAAATCAGTTTGAGCCATTTCCTTAAGGATTAGGCCTACGATTTAAAATAATGTTTTTTGTTTTCGGTATTTAAGTTGGGCATTACAGAATCTGTGTTAATATGCGAACAGTTTGTATCATTTTCTCTAATAAGTATCTATATATAAACTAACAGTACAGAATCTTCTATTTTCACTCGACACGTTACTGGCAACTACTTCTATGGTGCACTGAGCTGCGGCTGCCGCGTTCACATTGAGATAAATGGAGGACTTAGTACTCAATATGAAGTGAGAAAATACGTATTATAACAGTGAGTTTTGGAGCAAGAACTTTGTCTTCTGGTATCGGTGGGCAAAGAAAGAAATTCATAGAATTCCAGCCCATCCGGCTTTTTTGTTATCTGGTCAGTCCCTACGCCACATTATGCCGGATAATCGGGAGTGTACTTTATTACTAAGTAAAAATAAACTTAGAAAGTAAAAATGGCGGAATAAAAAAAAAATTGAGTCACAAAAAAAAGTGAAACGTTCAAGAAAGATGACCACAATTGTATCTGAAGAAATCAAAGGATAAAAAAAAGAATTGGCGAGAACGATTACCTTCCTGATATATTCCAACTGCATTATTCTCACACTTTATCACAAAAATGCAGAATATCGGGTATTCCGATAAATGTAAGTGCTGAATAGCATTTTGAATCGGAGGTCGCACGTATTTCTTTGCAGGTTCTCATAAAACACCCATTCTGAGCGATAGAAATGTCATTTAATAATCGCTGTAGCTTTCTCTTTCCGTTTCGTTATGTCAAGCCCCTATATTTCCGTGAGAAAACCTCTTCCGTAAGGGATAGTTGGTCTTCCCCGTGACTGGCCGCCATACATCTCGACTTGAGAAAAAAAGGTAGAAAAGCACCTGACGTTCATTGATCCGCCCACAGGGGTGGTTTGTTCGGGGGAACCTTTGATCGGCATATATTGTCTCCAAAACTGTTCTAACCGTCGCACGAAAAGAGATTTTGAACGACAGCCACTGGCAAGGAAAGGGGAAAAAAAGTCACTGCAGGCTAATGGAAAAATAAATACGCCAAAATTAGTGGTAAGAGCAAGTATAATTTTATCGGGTAAGACTTTGCTTGGCATTTATATCGGTGAATTTTGTTTTCTTTTTGGCTGGACTCTTTGCTGTAAAAAGAAATCTGATGGTTGGTTGTTTGGTTGATAAGGTTTAATGGCCCTGGAGACATTTTTATCTCTACGCGACAAATATTCTGTTAAAAAAGTCGTAACACTTATTCATATGGTTTTTAAGACAGCATTCTTGAATTCTTTAGATGAAAAGATTTGAACTTGTATTTAAAAGCATGAATGAATATAATTTATTATAATAAGAAAAGTGCAAATATTTTGATGTATAGTTAAAAAAGAAAACTACACATACTTTTACTTGTATGCCAATATTTTTATATTGTTGTAAAAGGAAAATAAAGACGAAATATATGATAATAAATAAATAATAATAAATGATAATAATTAAAGATGAAACTTTTTTGTTAATAAGTTAATAATTAATACTTTTGATGCGATTTAAGAGTAAGCAACTTAAGCCATTTTTGATATTTGATTGAAAATTTTATGACTGTAATTTGTTTTAGAATCTCGTACCTGTCGCGTTTGCTTCACAGAAGGGTGATACGTAATGATAAAAAAAAATTTTTCTTCATTTTTTTTCCTGATCTTGATTCTCATAGTTTTTTAAGTACATCTTTTTGTTTCGATTTGAAAGCTGTGTATTGACTATATATGTATTGCATAATGAGAAAAAAGTATCTTTCGTCGTCATTTTATTCTAATTATGGTAATATCAAAATGGAATATTTTTCCAGAACTTTTTGTTTCGCATGCTTTTAATTTTCCTGTTTCTTCGATCTTGATTTCCATATTGTTTGTGAACTATACAATTTTATTTCAATTCGGAACTATGTAATAGTTCTATACATTGCTCAGTAAAGGGGGAAAAAATAACATTTTCCCATCTGATATTTAACTCTAATTTTGATAAAATCAAAATAGATTGGCGCATGCACAGTACTTTCGCGACTGGCAGCAGACAATATTGCGATTATATTCTATCTTTGCTTTCTTAAAGCGTTAAGCACCACGGTGACTGTTACTAACTGTAAGTCCCGCCTACAACAGTCGCCACTTAATATTTTATTGCAAAATTCGATATTAAGTTTTTAAAAATTACATTCTGTTAATAAATTAATAAATGCCACAAATATTTTTTTATTTAAATTTAATAAATTTTATTAAATGATGTCAAGTATCTTGTGTATAAAATGAATCTTAACAATGAATGATCAGTGAAGGCAGAGATCACGTGCCAATCCAAGAGGAAAGCAAAATTGTTGCGGCGGTAAAGTATTAATATCCTTGCCTGATTTCAGTATTAAGGAATTCCATAATACTGAATGGATTTTCTTATTCAATTTCAGAGAATTTAAATCATAATAAATTGGGAAGTAACGACAGCCTCATTTTCAACATTTTTATTTTAATTCAGATGTAAAATCTTGAACTTTGAATCTTGAACTCTTTTTTTAAAATCTTGAACCATTTTTTTTTTTTTTTTTTCTTTTTATTTTATATTATTTTAAATTGTTTTTTTTTTTTTTTATTTTTTCAGAAATAAAATCTTTTACATTTCTTTTTTGCAATAAAATAAAATAAGATTTTTTTTTTTTTTTGTATATAGGGATTTTGGGGAAATTTTTACTTCTTTTAGTAATTAAAAAAAAATGAAACCTTGTACATTTTTTTCTCATTTTTCTGGCATAAAATAATATTAAAATGGGTATATATATAATATGTAATATAGGAATTTTCTATACGAAATGCTCTGTTTTGCCACTTCTTACATGAATTTTTATGCCTCTTCCTATTTGTTTTCTTAATGTTCTCAGAAAGAAAAACTTCCGTAACTCATGTTTACTGGAAGGGAAAAGGATAACTAGCTTTTTATAGGTTCTCTAGCTACATTAGAAAATAGGGACTAGACAGCTCTAATTTTTGTTTTAATCGGAAGAAGAATTTGTGGATTGCTGATTCTGATACGCGAAAGACTAATTTCAGTATATTATTTAATTTACCTAAGCAGAAAATCCTGCTTATAGCTTTCCATTTCGGGTACTACGTGGGTAGAAATGTGTTTGTAATGAGATCGTTTCAGTACTTTTTTCCTTTCTTATTTTTAGTCCTGGTATGCTTAGGGGTAATGTTAGATACTTAACTATGAGAGAATAAAATGTTGTTTGTAAAACTATGTATTGTTAGCAAGCGATGCTTCGTTGAACGTTAATGGGGTTGTGAAGTATTTTCCATTTCTTATTTTAGATTTTTCAAAATTTTAGGCTTGGAATTTTTTTAGAAAATTATTTTGACTCAAAGCATTACCTACCGTAACTAAACAAAATCAATAAATAGTCTTTTTAAAAAACAATGTATATATTTTTTTCATCTAGAGGGAGTGATCTTTCCAAGACTATCACAGAGAGCATCTTGCATGGTATTGGTCTTTATAATTATTAAATATTAACTTTCGGCGTGAATTTAGCATTTTTACTGAATTTATCATCTTATCCTTGTCGTTTACTCTCTGGCATGGGGTTAATAGTATCCAAAAATCGAATTTGTGCCGTATACAAATTTTTCGCTGCTAGTTGAAAAGAAAAATACATAAATGCATAGTATATTTGTCATTGTGTTTTTGAATTATCACAATCTGAAAGTATAGACCGACAGCTGATAAACCCTTTATCAGATTTTGCTCAAAATTTAGTAGATGTACCAAAAAAATGTAAAAAATTACGTACCAAATTTTATCTGTCTAGCTTTTTTTGTTTTGCAGTTATAGTGTTAAATTTTATGTGTATCTTGACAGTATCAATATGAATGAATCGAAAGGAAAAGTATTCAACAAAATTAATTATGGAATATAATTTGTTTTCGGAATATTTTTTAAAAAAATTATAAATATTTGATTTTAAACTATTTTATGACCTGTATCTTTTGCAACCAATTAACTTTTTGAATTAAGTTTTTTTTTTATTTGGAGGAAGGAAGTTAGATATTTTAATTGGATATCCAGGTGTAGTAACTGTGACAAATAACATCAGCAAATCAGCAACTTTTGTTTAAAATCTTTGACCTTCATACCTTGACTAACCACGAGGAGATTGACCTTTCACAACAGTTCTGCTCATTGCCGATTTTAAAAACCCAGGAAAAAAAAAAAAAAAACTTGTTACATTCTAGCTAATGTTTTTTAAACATTTCTTATATGATAGAGAGGAAGGAAAAAAGGTATAGCCAATTACGGCTTTAGATTCGCCGCAAATTACTTTTAACGGTACACCGATTTGCTCAGGTCGAGTTTTGTGCAGAAGCTCATTCCAGTTTTCCACCTATAATGACTTTTCTTTGCCGAGATTTAAAACTTCCGTATAGTTGTGCTTAGTTTTTCTGGATTATTATTCTTTTTTTTTTCTCTCTCTCTCTCTTCCTTTCTATCTCTTTTCTTTTTTCGAATGTTTAACTTTCTCAGGGTTATTTCTTTTTTTTTTTTTCCTGCATGATTTTTTTTTCTTTCTTGTGTGCCCCTGTTTCACGCTAGCCTCGAATTAATGCTAAGTATTTTCTTCTGGGATCATTTTAATCCAGGGATGAAATAAAATAAAATTAGCCCTTGTTGTAATGATCCAAAATGAGACACAATTCGTTTTTTTTTTGTTTTTTTTTGTATCTGTTTCTGATGTAGTTTTTTTCATGGAAATAAACACTGAATTAAGGTAATGGTTGAATAAACTAATATGTCCGGCAATCACATTTTTCTTTTCTGCTTTTGTCGGTAAAAGAATTTATGAATAGAAACAAAACATTTGGTATCTTTTTTTTTCTTTCGTCTCTTTTCTCTATCAACGCGGTTATTTATTTATTTTTTTGCTTGTTTTTAGATAACTGTAACCTTATTGCTTTGGTCACGTATCGCCGTTTTTAAAAAGTTTATGAACCATAATTACTATTTCTTTTAAATGAAGCATGGCAGTGCTTTCAGGTATTAAAAAGCATTCAAGAAAATTCTTTTTTTTTAACCGCATTATCTTCTCTTATATTTATTATTGTTGGTCTACAATTTTACTAATATCTGTGGTACATTAGCAGAGTGAATAAAACCTAAAAAAATTGCCTAAATCTGATTGTGAATTTTTCCATTCACTTTTGAAGCATTATGAATCTTTTGGGGAATGGGCCGACCTGGTTAAAGACGAGGGCGAGATAGGTATTCTAAAGAAGTGTGGGGTTTCGGATTTTAAGAAAGATTGAACGCACTGAGAATCATGATTTGTTAAAATAATCAGAAATTTATATATAAAAAAGAAGTTATATATCTAGATTGTTTATTATGTTCTGTCACGTATTAGCAAAATAGCAAGAAAAAATAAAGTCTGGGATAAAAAAAAAAAAAATGTTTTCCTGCACATAAACGATCTTGAAAAGTAAAAGAAGTTCACTAATTCATGGCTTTATCTTGGACTTATGTCTTTGATTTCAACGCTACTCTTATAACCCCCGCTATGCCACTTTTATATATAGAAAAAAGGCGGAAAAAAAGACGCATGGAGAACCGAACTCTGATCACCCCGACTATGCTGTTGGGCTGCTGAACATGAGATATATTATAGTATATAAATTATTAGAAAAGTTTTCTTCTCTAGGCGGTTATTGTGCTTTCATATTGTAATAAATGAACATTTTAAAGAACCACAACTGGAAATATGAATGCTTGTAACCTGATGAAAATATGTCTAGCGAAATAATTCAGAATCTACGCTTCCAAAGAAGAAACAATCACTTGCAGTTCTCTAATTGACACCTTAACGTTAAAAATCTAGTTAATTCTATTCACCTTTAATCGTACAAGTAACAATGATATGTAAAGTATTCATAAATTGGCGCATATGTATACTTTCGAATTAATATACATGTTTATGTGACATTATAAAATTAATGGCTGTCTAGTTTTGAACTTTCATCATATTTTTACTATTAATGAATTTAAAATTATCATTAAACAATTTTTCTACAAAATTAAAATAAAAGCATTGTATTAAATTTTTCGGTATCCTTCGATTCGTGGCACTCCTGGGTTATGACCCACTGGAAAAGGAGGTCCTTTCTGAAGATTAAGCCAGCGCCTTATCTACTACGCTCTTCGAGCACTATCCTTTCTAAAGACTAAACACCGCTTTGTAACTACTGTGTTTAATGCCTCGCATTAAGAAAATTTTTTAAAGAATTCTATTGGATTCATAATGATTTCTTTTTATTTTTTCTATCATCTGGATAATCTTTTATTCTCATGACTAAACAACTATTTAGGGAGGAAAATGCATTATTTCAAATTTTCATCCCACTCATTTTATATAATAACTAATATAGCTTCAAAGCGGAATATTAATTTATGTAAAACGAAACCTACTCTCTTTATTCTTCTATTGTTTAGTATTAAAATCGAGTTCGACTTCCGTTTTCTCCTATGATGATACAGCCCTTGTTACAAATGATTCTTCACTAAACGTTTTTCTCAAACACTGTTTAAAGCGTCTGAAAAATACACGGATCTCATTACCTTTTAAACAATAGGGAACTTTTTTTTGCAAACGATTCAAATCTTTTCAAGAAACGCCTTCGACGGATGTTTGATACATCCGCTTATATCCTTTTACAAATCGTCTGTGATATTCTTCCATCGAAGGAACCGGTTTGTCAGGAAATACCTCGTTTAGAGCGTGCGAAATGTCTTACAGTGCATTTTACACCCTCTATTTATGGAACTGTAGTTAAAAAAAAAAAATCTTTCAGAGCTTATAAATTGTGTTGTATCGTTAACAAAACAATGTGTGACCGAGGTTGGAACATATCCTGTAAATTGTTTTAGAATAGTAATTTTTTTTTTAACTCGAAGTGTATTAAAAAGCTGTAAAGTTATTTCTTTACTTTAGTTTATTTTCTGGGGAGTTACTTGTTACGGCTTTAGAATGCGTATTGAGTTTCTAAGATGATGCTTTTTCTGTTGCTTTTGGTATGTGCTTTGCATTTTTAAATGAAGTAAAGTTCAATGTTTGCCAAACAAGATGTGAATAAATAAGTTAGAATGCCTGTTTTTCAATAACAGTCATGATTTCTGTGGCTTATTGGTGCAAGAACTATTTGTTTGTTACATTGTGGCAGAATAAAAAATTAATTTATGTTACTCTGAAGTAAATTGCAGTAATATGGCCATGAACGAGAACTTGGGAACAATCATTGATTGAGATATTTGTGAAAACAGTGTAAATGATAATTCGAAAATGACGCGTAAACGCACCAAGTTGTTTGGTCGTTATTTTGGATTTTATAGCTCACGTATTAGACCTGATCCTGCTGCTCCATATTTATAGTTGGAGGATAAATATGTTAAAACCAATCTAAATCAGAATAATAATGATCTAACAGATTTTAAATATGGAAAAATGTGGTTTATTGCCCATGCTTGTAAAGCTGTATATGGAAGTGTCATGAATTAAAAATAACCATTTATCAGATGGAGTATTATCAATGTGGACTTGCGAGAGCTTCTTTTCTTAATAATACATGTCAATGTATGAATCTCGTATGTCTTTCTGATTGCGCATGTAGACATGCATTAAATTACTATCAGTGTTAATGATAGTGAAAGAAGGTCGTTATTATATAAATGGATTACCTGCATGAGATTTTTTGTATGTGTTTCCAGATTCTTCTGTACTTGCCAGTTAGTTTTTTAAAAAATCTTTTGATAGTTTTTTTATGAATGCGTTGGCAAACATATATAGCATTTTTTTTTTGTCCGCTTGTTTACATGTTTGAAAATTGCTTTTTGCCGATTGGTAGAATTGAGTGCTGTTTATTTCAGATTTCACTCATATTTTTTTTCATTTGTTTTCTCCTATTATAAATTTTAAAAGTTGTTTGGTTTAATGTTATTCTCACAAAATCATAGGAAATATATTTTATTTATCAATTAAAAAAATGGTAAAATTAAAATACAGAATGCATGCAACGTTCTTCTTGTTAAAAGTTATGATTTAGGTTCAAGATATATTTTCTAAGCAAATTTTTAAAATATATTTTGCTTTCTCTTGATGAATTACTAATAAATTGTTATTCTGTTTATTTATCTAAAAAGAAGTCACTTTTTAAAAATTTATAAAATTATTTACATCTTGACAATATGTTTTTGAGCATAAATTTATTGAAATGATCGATGAATCTGAAATTTAGCGAACATGTTTACATAGTAATCAAAATATAAAATTTCCTGCTTCATATCTCAAGCAACAACTTGAAATTTCCAAAAGCAAGTTTCTAATCCAGTCTTGTGGCTCTATTATTATTTTCCTTATTTGTTACTGGACTTCAAAATATTGAATAAATAAATATTTTGAAATCATTTAGCTAAACGAGAATTGTGTGCTAAAACATTTGAAAACGAAAACACATTTTATTTCAAAAAACGTACACAGTTTGTGTTTACTCCCTCATCGTTTGAACACCTGCTGACTAGACGGTTCCTAAGACCTCGCCATTTTCAGAATAGAATATTTTTTTCCCGCCAATTTCAGCTTCTACGTACAGGAGAAAAAGGAAACTTAGCGTTTACTTTTTTTTTTTTTTGTAAAGATGAAAAAATAATAAAACTAATGTTACTAATACGTCTTTTTTAATTTTAAGCAACGAAAGTTTTCGTTTAATCACAACTTCCACCGCAATAGCTTTGGCAGAAAAATTGATGAAGATGATCGCTGCTTTTTAGAAGCTTGTATTTCTACTTCCAAGTTTTTATTGGCTAATTTTTTTTTCTTTCCTTCCTTCGCTGAAAATGTTTCTGATGTCCTGGAAGTGCTTTTGTCATTAATTTGTGCTTCGAGGTAGAATCTTTAAAAGTTTCTGTTTTTCTGCATGTTTTTTTTTTTAAATAAGAGCTGCATTTTTTTTTTTTTAAATTTGTTTCGTTTTGAAGATTTTTCCTTTTTCAATGCTTTAAAATTTTTAACATCTAAATGTTTGTCCAAAAGTTAAGATGTTAACGCTGCTTTGAAATTTTTGTATAAATTTTTTTAGATACATTTTTGTTGTTGATTTTAAATAAAAATGTTCTAAATAAAATTCTTTTAATAAATTTGTTCTAAATAAATTTTTTTTTACACATCTTATATTTATGGATAAGTTTTTGCAGTATTTCTATCATTTACTTAAAAGTAAATACCATATATTTCTAAATTTAAAAGAATTATTTCATTTCTTCATGCTGCCAACCGTATTTAAACTCGAATTTCTTTACAAATATTTTTATTCAAGTAATGAAATGTTTGCTTTAACTTCATTCCAAAACTTTAAAGGTTACATTTATTGAAGTATTTAATATTTTTGGTCGATGCACTTCTAAATATTTTTTATACTTCTAACACATTTTGAGTGAAAATTGAACGTACTTGATTTACTGCTCTCTCGCATCTCAATACATTCTACTTCTTGGAAGATACGAAGAACAAGATGCATTTCCAAATGACGAAAGAAAAATGGCTGAGTAAAATTACTCAAAGGATGATAAAAAAATAATATGAGGGTTGAAACTAATGCAATTTAAAATTCTTCATGTTTGGCTAGATTTCAAAACTCGTTTCCTATCTTCGTTAAAAATTGTAAAATAACATTTTTTTTCCCCCTTTCCATTTTCACTTGGAAGTTAATTTTTCCATAATGGAAACTAAACTGGAATGAATTCCATACTTCTCAGAATGAAAGAAAAAAACATGTCAGAGAACAATGTTAGTGCAGACAGACATTGAATCTCTTTACAAAAATTTAAGCATTTCTCATTTGTCTTTCGACAAGGAAATAAGGAAAGGGGAGGGGAAAAAATACTTTTCTATGTGTATATCTCATTTTTGCCATACTTCTAATTTTCCGTACTTCTGAATTTTTTTTACAGCATATTTCATAAGTCACGCACGTATGAAAACATAAACCATCGAACTGAGAATAGAAGAATCTTTTAGAACAGAAGAATCGAATTAGAAGAGAGCGTTTGTTGTGTGACGGATGTTTTGCAAGTAGGTTGTAGAACATGCAGAAATGCTCTTGCACTTTTGAAATACGTAGTTATGAGCAGTCCATTGGAAAGGACTATCTGCCATTGAATTATGTGTTTCAAACATGTGCGAAGGGCATAATAGTCTGCTGGCAAGTTTTTATAGGGGAGGGGGAAGGGAGCGGGGTGGTCAAAGGATCATAGGTCCGAGAATCGTAGGCTCCGCCAATGATCAGCTAAGTATGTAGTACCTGACGATCATAGTCTGTGGCTTTGTATAAAACTATTGATGTCAGGAAATTGAGGTGCCACTGGCGGATTTGGATATTTTATGCTCTTAAACAATTCACATTAAGAGCCCTCCCCCTCTTTAAATAAACGAGTCAATTTAGTGTTACGTTTCATTATATGATAAAAATTTATTTTTGGCTAATTTTTTTATTATATCAAATTTTTGTGAAAATATATTTATTTTTTATTTGTCTATTATAATTCCAGACAACCTGGCATCCATGTTTATGCACAATATTACAGAAGCCGAAGCTCTGTGTTCATAAATATGATAATTACAATATTGGGATGAGTAATAATAATAGTAACACACTGACCTACAGAAACATTCATACCATGAAAACAAGAGAAAACTGTTATGCATCAGTTAATAATACTTGATAAATATTGTATATAATACTTGATCATAAATATGCTTGATAAAGCTTTAATGTTATCATACTATTTTATCACTCATAGGCAACTCGGAATTAAAAGTTTTTCAATTATCCCGCCATGAGGTTCTCGCTATGTCTTTGTACCCTATGCAGCTGCCTAGTCTGTCCTGTGGGAAATCCACTATTGATCTACTTGTTTCTAAATTGTTAAATAATTTCGAATTGGGCTATTAGTCTATCAAATCACACAGAAATGCGCAATTTCTTAAACGTTTACGTTACTCTGTATTATCTTCAGAACTGATGTGAATTGAGTGAACTAGTCTAGAGACATAAGAAGTAAAAACACCCATTAAACGAGTATAAAGGAAAGCTATTAGTTTTTTTTTTTAAATCTTATTTTATCCTGTTTTGATGAATTAAAAACTTCCTCTACTAGTTCAGATTTATGAAATTCAGTCTTTAGGGTAATTAATTTTAACCTTGTTGAATTGAATGATGTGTAGAATATTTAATACCGGTCTCAAAATTACGAGATCTTAAAACCTATTGCGCAGTTTTATCATTTTGTTCATTAACAAAAGAGAAACCTGTTATGCTTAAAAAAATTGAACTTGTGATTGTATATGTACAGATGAACATCAATATGTACATTGATATATCAGAAAAAAAAATTATTATTAGGTGGCTATTATTTTATTTTTCAAATAGTAAAATTCGATACATATATTTTTTAATTATTTTTTCTTCGCTACTATGCTTTTTTTTCCCGAAAATTTAATTTATGTAAAGCATAAAAATTTTGCTGCAACCGGTTTTATGAAGAATTGAATTTAAGTAGTAGAGAGTTAAGTAAATCTCGTCATGGCATCTACCATATCTTATTTCAAAATATGAAAACTTTGTTTAAAAAAGTTAAAGGAATATAGGATTTTTAAAAGCTCAAACGAACCTCGAAAGTTAGTCAAATGCAACTTTCCCTAACGTGAGAAAAAAATTCTTAAACATAATGGAATTTTACCACAGTTTTATAAAACATCTAACCTTACTATTAGGAATTTTTAAGTCCGTAAAATAATTTTCTTTAATTAAAATATATGGGATAAAAAACATACTTCATATAAATTGTCGAAGACAGAATTTGCCTGCGTGGAACGTTTTTCAGAAAATAAGCATCTTATATTAACAAATGTTACATCAATTTACTGCCAAAGAACCTAATTTGATAATCAGGCATAGTGATAAACATTTTAATAGATCTACTGTAGTTATTTTACTTTTTATAATGTAAAAGCATGATAATGCTTTAAAAAAATACACTTAATAAATAAAGCAAGCACTGAAAAAAGTATAATGCTAAAAAGTAATGCTTTGATTTTGCATGATTTTGTTTATTATGTGTGTATAAACATACCTGGAAAATTTCATATTGATACGATGAACCATTTTTGTTGAATCCTGCGTGCAAGCTCTAAAAAATGTAGTATTGAGAAAAACGTTTTAAAAACTTTACTGTTTATGAATAAATACCACAATCAAATAATACTAACCTTCACGTTTCTGAGTGAAAAATCAACATTCACCATCACGTTTTTGACTATATCTTTTAAACTAATTAACGTACACAATTGTGCAGTATCTTAAAATGTTCAGAAGGGTTTCGGCTATCGAATGAAATCATGAAATAAAATTTCGAGAAATTAAAGATTTAAAGGTCCCTTAGCCCCTTAATGCTTTATTTCACAAATATTTTTTTATACATTTTTAATTTATTTTCAGAGGCTAAACTATTCTGAATATATTTGCGTGATCTAGAACATAACTATTCTGAATATATTTGCGTGATCTAGAACATAACTATTCTGAATATATTTACGTGATCTAGAACATAAAAATTTCCTTAAGTTTGTTGCAAGCTTGTCTTGGAAATACAAATAAAGATAACTTTTACCGATAAATCTCAAAATTGCTGTAACGCAAAACTTTCACCAAAACTTTTCCAAAAAAGACGCGAAACAACTTGTTCGAAGAGCAAAAACTACAACAAAAAAGTTCCGCCATTTTGTATTTTTGTGATTATCTTGAAAAGCTCAATATTGAAGTAGTTCTAAGATTTTATTACCCTTTTACGAGATCGTGAAAGCATCTTTTTTTTTGTGTGGCGTGTGCGAGAAGAGGAAGCCTTGACCTCAGCAGCAGCTACGAGAAGAACAACACATAACGGAAGTATCGTCTGTCGTTTTATCGTAACGGCCATTTTCCCGCTCATTCCTACGATCTTATCGTTTGGGACGTTCCTCTGCGGCTGTGTAAACAAATCGATGGCAAAGCGAATGCGTGGTTACTATTTATTTGCTTTTGTTTCGGAAGCGATAATGGCAACGGCAGCGTCAACTTGTTATCGCTTCACTTCGATTCATAGAATGAACGCAAATCCCGGGTCCCATGTCAAGTGCAGCAGCAGCATCTAATTGTTTCGGGAAGAGGTTCGTCGTTGAAGAGGAGGGATTGTTGAAGTTATTGTTAAATTAATAGAAATAAAGACGAATGCGTTTGTCGTCGTCGTTGCTGCGGCTAAATTGCTCGCCATTTCCGCGTTCGGAGGATGAGAATGGAATGGAATACTTATTATTTCGTAGATTTAAATACTCGGAATTATTTGAATGTCTTCGCGGTTTGGTCACTTTCTTCGCTTAATGGTAATTGGTTTATTTTAATGAACTCGCATTTCTTTTCTATCGCTGCAAACGACAATTGTGAAATTATGATACTTAATAAAACGATGA